>CP136061.1:263395090-263655899 GCA_032622095.1 Siphonodentalium dalli | reverse complement strand
TTGAAAACTGCGATCAGAGTAAGAAATCTTCTCAGATACTAACACATTTTCGGAGCGAATCAGCGCGCGGAGTCTCATGGAATTATATTCGGAGGAAATCGGAACCACCCGAATAACGACGATCGGCTGGCACGCACGACTGGTTGAACAGCCAAAACAAAGGCCGGCATGTCGATAACGAAAGTAGATTCAACAAAAAGAGAAAAAAAATAAAAAATAATAGGGGGCCTATCATAGTTTTTGCATTCAAGTTTTCTAAGTAAAATGTCGACAATTATTTGGCAACTAACAAAGTTTTCACACTCTGTATATATATTTATATATATATGGAATTTTTGCAAATTTAGGAGAGAATGAGTACGTATTCACAGTGTGCAAAAGACGATTGGCACACCTCGGAAATTATCCAGGTTCATGTGACCAAAAATAAACAAATCTGGGAATTCTGCCTTCTAATCTAACGTCAACATATTTGGCCGAATACAAGGTGAAGTTATCTGCATGCGAATTATTGACTTCTGTAAATGTAAATTATAAGCAATATTTCAATAATATTTGACACCACAATAGACCAATCGTGCTGAGCTAGATCGATTGGTCTTCCTGACACTGTTGTAAGAGATTTCTTGAATATTGAAATTTTGTTTGCTTGAAGATTTGTTCAAATTTATGATGAATATACCAGCAAAAAATTATACATTGTCTTTCATTAGTTTCAAAATTGTCTTTCATTAGTTTCAAAATGAATAAGAATAATTTTTTTACAAAAAAATGGTTGTAACTTGAAAGGACAATTTAGAGTAGGCCTACTCCCTTTATCCAAGATTCATGCTGGCTGTGAAAGACCGATGGGATTATTTTAGCCCGATCGGTATATTTTAGCCCGATCGGGCTATTATTGATTGATCGGTGGTTCACCCAGACCTGTAGGATATGCGCACTATAGGATATAGATAAGGCGTTTTATGTATGGGAGGCCTATTTCACTTGAAATAACAATTTATAGTAGGCCTACTCCCTTTATCCAAGATTCAGGCTGGCTGTGAAAGACCGATCGGTCTATTTTAGCCCGATCGGTCTATTTTAGCCCGATCGGTCTATTTTAGCCCGATCGGGCTATTATTGATTGATCGGTGGTTCACCCAGACCTGTAGGGTATGCGCGCTATAGTATATAGATAAGGCGTTTCATGTATGGGAGGCCTATTTCACTTGAAAGAACAATTTAGAGTAGGCCTACTCCCTTTATCCAAGATTCAAGCTGGCTGTGAAAGAACGATCGGTCTATTTTAGCCTGATCGGTCTACTTTAGCCCGATCGGGCTGTTATTGATTGATCGGTGGTTCACCCAGACCTGTAGGATATGCGCACTATAGGATATAGATAAGGCGTTTTATGTATGGGAGGCCTATTTCACTTGAAAGAACAATTTATAGTAGGCCTACTCCCTTTATCCAAGATTCAGGCTGGCTGTGAAAGACCGATCGGTCTATTTTAGCCCGATCGGGCTATTATTGATTGATCGGTGGTTCACCCAGACCTGTAGGGTATGCGCGCTATAGTATATAGATAAGGCGTTTCATGTATGGGAGGCCTATTTCACTTGAAAGAACAATTTATAGTAGGCCTACTCCCTTTATCCAAGATTCAGGCTGGCTGTGAAAGACCGATCGGTCTATTTTAGCCCGATCGGGCTATTATTGATTGATCGGTGGTTCACCCAGACCTGTAGGGTATGCGCGCTATAGTATATAGATAAGGCGTTTCATGTATGGGAGGCCTATTTCACTTGAAAGAACAATTTATAGTAGGCCTACTCCCTTTATCCAATTTTATACAATTTTAACTGTCAATGATTGAGTCCATCTTATGGTATATTTATTTGAGCCTATATAAACTCAAAAATTGAAGAAAACATAATTCCATATGGATATCTATATCACTATCGCTGTCCCAAACAAATACGGTCTGTACTAGAATAGTGAATAGCAATATGGCACACATGTAGCATTGCACAGGTAATTAAACAGTTTGAAATACACATGTAAGACAACTCTTTCTGCACGAGACTGTACCTGCTGTAGTTCGATCATAAAATCTGTCAACGATCTGCAACGATTACAAATTTCTATAAATAGTAACATTTTCAACTGTTACCGTTGTTCATTGCTCGATCATGACCACTTTGATTATAATTCTTTCATAACTCGGTCAATGTTCTTCCGTTGGTGATTTCAGGCAATAATTCCTTTTATATCCCTCCCATTCGAATTGACTATACCGCTTGTTTTTCGTTTTATTAAGCTGATGTTACGCTATTCCAGCAAACGGCCTCCCTCCACGGAAGCTATTTTCTGAGAACGAAAGCCGACTCAATCCCGACCAAGTCGGAAGTGTTCGGGTGTTTCCGCGACTGCACACGACAACTCGTTTGTGTATTTATTTCGCGTTTACAGTGGAATTATTCGTCCCCGATTGAGGGAAAGTAAATAGTTAGTTACGTGGCCGTATAATTAGTACAAACTGATATCTGGTTAGGGCATTTCGTGTATGGGGGTTATTTTATTCAGTCTTTCCACAGAATAACGCAGGGAACTCAATTGTGAGGTTCAATTTACGTTTCACATCACTTTAACAATGACAGGTAGATGGGAACGAGTGATTTTGGGGTTGTTCGGCCAAAAAACATGGCCGACAGCAGCCATCATGGATTTTACTCTTTGCATGACTAAATCCTTTGGCGCGGGCTACAGGTCGTACCTATGGTCTGATCTATATGAATTTTGTCATGAATGTTGACATTGACATGTAGATGGGAACGAGTCATTTTGGGGTCATTCGGCAAAAAAACATGGCCGCTGGTGGCCATTTTGGATTTCAAAATTCAATCCATTGGCTCGGGCTACAGGTCGTGCTGTTCGTTTGATCATCATGAAATTTGTCATGGATGTTAATATTGACATTTAGATGGGAACGAGTGATTTTGGGGTCGTTCAGCCTAAAAACATGGCCGCCAGCAGCCATCTTGGATTTTACTCTTTGCATGACTAAATTCTTTGGCACGGGCTACAGGTTGTAGCTTAGGTCAGAACTTCATGAAATTTGTCATGGATGTTAATATTGACATGTAGATGGGAACGAGTGATTTTGGGGTCGTTCGGCCAAAAAACATGGCCGCCAGCAGCCATCTTGGATTTTACTCTTTCAATGACTAAATCCTTTGGCGCGGGTTACAGGTCGTACCTTTGGTCTGACCTTTATGAAATTTGTCATGAATATTGATATTGACATGTATATGGGAACGAGTCATTTTGGGGTCATTCGGCGAAAAAACATGGCCGCTGGTGACCATCTTGGATTTCAAAATTCAATCCATTGGCGCGGGCTACAGGTCGTGCTGTTCGTCTGATCATCATAAAATTTGTCATGGATGTTAACAATAACATGTAGATGGGAACGAGTGATTTTGGGGTCGTTCGGCCAAAAAACATGGCCGCCAGCAGCCATATTGGATTTTACTCTTTGCATGAATAAATCCTTTGGCGCGGGTTACAGGTCGTACCTTTGGTCTGACCTTTATGAAATTTGACAAGAATATTGATATTGACATGTATATGGGAATGAGTCATTTTGGGGTCATACGGCCAAAAGACATGGCCGCTGGCAGCCATCTTAGATTTTACTATTTGCATGACTAAATCCTTTGGCGCAGGCTACAGGTCGTAGTCTTGATCAGAACTTCATGAAATTTGTCATGGATGTTAACAATAACATGTAGATGGGAACGAGTGATTTTGGGGTTGTTCGGCCAAAAAACATGGCCGCCAGCAGCCATCTTGGATTTTACTCTTTGCATGACTAAATTCTTTGGCACGGGCTACAGGTTGTAGCTTAGGTCAGAACTTCATGAAATTTGTCATGGATGTTAATATTGACATGTAGATGGGAACGAGTGATTTTGGGGTCGTTCGGCCAAAAAACATGGCCGCCAGCAGCCATCTTGGATTTTACTCTTTCAATGACTAAATCCTTTGGCGCGGGTTACAGGTCGTACCTTTGGTCTGACCTTTATGAAATTTGTCATGAATATTTATATTGACATGTATATGGGAACGAATCATTTTGGGGTCATTCGGCGAAAAAACATGGCCGCTGGTGACCATCTTGGATTTCAAAATTCAATCCATTGGCGCGGGCTACAGGTCGTGCTGTTCGTCTGATCATCATAAAATTTGTCATGGATGTTAACAATAACATGTAGATTGGAACGAGTGATTTTGGGGTCGTTCGGCCAAAAAACATGGCCGCCAGCAGCCATATTGGATTTTACTCTTTGCATGAATAAATCCTTTGGCGCGGGTTACAGGTCGTACCTTTGGTCTGACCTTTATGAAATTTGACAAGAATATTGATATTGACATGTATATGGGAATGAGTCATTTTGGGGTCATACGGCCAAAAGACATGGCCGCTGGCAGCCATCTTAGATTTTACTATTTGCATGACTAAATCCTTTGGCGCAGGCTACAGGTCGTAGTCTTGATCAGAACTTCATGAAATTTGTCATGGATGTTAACAATAACATGTAGATGGGAACGAGTGATTTTGGGGTCGTTCGGCCAAAAAACATGGCCGCCAGCAGCCATATTGGATTTTACTCTTTGCATGAATAAATCATTTGGGGCGGGTTACAGGTCGTACCTTTGGTCTGACCTTTATGAAATTTGTCAGGAATATTGATATTGACATGTATATGGGAACGAGTCATTTTGGGGTCATATGGCCAAAAAACATGGCCGCTGGCAGCCATCTTGGATTTCAAGATTCAATCCATTGGCGCGGGCTACAGATCGTATTGTTCGCCTGATCATCATGAAATTTGTCATTGATGTTAATAATGACATGTAGATGGGAACGAGTGATTTTGGGGTCGTTTCTTCCAAAAACATGGTCGCCAGCAGCCATCTTGGATTTTACTCTTTGCATGACTAAATCCTTTGGCGCGGGCTACAGGTTGTACCTTTGGTCTAATCTTTATGAAATTTGTCATGAAAGTTGACATTGATATGTAGATGGGAACGAAACATTGTGGGGTCATTCGGCCAAAAAACATGGCCGCTGGTGGCCATCTTAGATTTCAAAATTCAATCCATTGGCGCGGGCTACAGGTCGTACTGTTCGTCTGATCATCATGAAATTTGTCATGGATGTTAATATTGACATGTAGATGGGAACGAGTCATTTTGGGGTCGTTCGGCCAATAAACATGGCCGCCAGCAGCCATCTTGGATTTTACTCTTTGCATGACTAAATCATTTGGCGCGGGCTACAGGTCGTAACTTTGATCGGAATATCATGAAATTTGTCATGGATGTTAACAATAACATGTAGATGGGAACGAGTGATTTTGGGGTCGATCGGCTAAAAATCATGGCCGCTAGCAGCCATCTTGGATTTTACTATTTGCATGACTAAATCCTTTGGCGCAGGCTACAGGTCGTACCTTTGGTCTGATCTTTATGAAATTGTCATGAATGTTGACATTGACATGTAGATGGGAACGAGTCATTTTGGGGTCATTCGGCCAAAAAACATGGCCACTGGCAGCCATCTTGGATTTCAAGATTCAATCCATTGGCGCAGGCTACAGGTCGTACTGTTCGTCTGATCATCATGAAATTTGTCAATGATGTTAATAATGACATGTAGATGGGAACGCGTGATTTTGGGGTCGTTTGGCCAAAAATCATGGCTGCTAGCAGCCATCTTGGATTTTACTCTTTACATGACTAAATCCTTTGGCGCGGGCTACAGGTCGTTGTGTTGGTCGGAAGTTTATGAAATTTGTCATGGATGTTAACACTGACATGTTGATGGGAACGAGTGATTTTGGAGTCGTTCGGCCAAAAAACATGGCCACCAGCAGCCATCTTGGATTTTACTCTTTGCATGACTAAATCCTTTGGCGCGGGCTATAGGTTGCCTTTGGTCTAATCTTTATCAAATTTGTCATGAACGTTGACATTGACATGTAGATGGGAACGAATCATTGTGGGGTCATTCGGCCAAAAAACATGGCCGCTGGTGGCCATCTTGGATTTCAAAATTCAATCCATTGGCGCGGGCTACAGGTCGTGCTGTTCGTCTGATCATCATGAAATTTGTCATGAATGATAACAATGACATGTAGATGGGATTGAGTCGTTTTGGGATCATTTGGTCAAAAAACATGGCCGCCAGCAGCCATCTTGGATTTTACTCTTTGCATGACTAAATCCTTTGGTGCGGGCTACAGGTCGAAGCTTTGGTCAGATTGTCATGAAATTTGTCATGAATTATAACAATGATATGTAGATGGGAACGAGTCATTTTGGGGTCATTCGGTCAAAAAAACATGGCCACCAGCATTTTACTCTTTGCATGACTAAATCCTTTGGCATGGGCTACAGGTCATACCTTTGGTCTGATCTTTATTAGCTCAACTTACTTTTGTAAGTTTGAGCTATTGCCATGGCTTGGCGTCCGTCGTTCGTGTGTCCGTGTGTCCGTCAACAATTTCCATTGGCTCAGGCTACAGGTCGTACTGTTCGTCTGATCATCATGAAATTTGTCATTAATGTTAATAATGACATGTAAATTGGAAAGAGTCATTTTGGGGTCATTCGGCCAAAAAACATAGCCGCTGGTGGCCATCTTGGATTTCAAAATTCAATCCATTGGCGCGGGCTACAGGTTGTACTGTTCGTTTGATCATCATGAAATTTGTCATGGATGTTAATATTGACATGTAGATGGGAACGAGTCATTTTGGGGTCATTCAGCCAAAAAACATGGCCGCTGGTGGCCATTTTGTATTTCAAAATTCAATCCATTGGCGCGGGCTACAGGTCGTGCTGTTTTTCTGATCATCATGAAATTTGTCATGGATGTTAACAATGACATATAGATGGGAACGAGTGATTTTGGGGTCGTTCGGCTAAAAAACATGGCCGCCAGCAGCCATCTTGGATTTTACTCTTTGCATGACTAAATCCTTTGGCGCGGGTTACAGGTCGTACCTTTGGTCTGACCTTTATGAAATTTGTCATGAATATTGATACTGACATGTATATGGGAATAATTCATTTTGGGGTCATACGGCCAAAAAACAAGGCCGCTGGCAGCCATCTTAGATTTTACTCTTTGCATGACTTAATCCTTTGGCGCAGGCTACAGGACGTAGTTTTGATCAGAACTTCATGAAATTTGTCATGGATGTTAACAATGACATGTAGATGGGAACGAGTGATTTTGGGGTTGTTCGGCCAAAAAACATGGCCGACAGCAGCCATCATGGATTTTACTCTTTGCATGACTAAATCCGTTGGCGCGGGCTACAGGTCGTACCTATGGTCTGATCTTTATGAATTTTGTCATGAATGTTGACATTGACATGTAGATGGGAACGAGTCATTTTGGGTCATTCGGCCAAAAAACATGGCCGTTGGTGGCCATTTTGGATTTCAAAATTCAATCCATTGGCTCGGGCTACAGGTCGTGCTGTTCGTTTGATCATCATGAAATTTGTCATGGATGTTAATATTGACATGTAGATGGGAACGAGTGATTTTGGGGTCGTTCAGCCTAATAACATGGCCGCCAGCAGCCATCTTGGATTATACTCTTTGCATGACTAAATTCTTTGGCACGGGCTACAGGTTGTAGCTTTGGTCAGAACTTCATGAAATTTGTCATGGATGTTAATATTGACATGTAGATGGGAACGAGTGATCTTGGGGTCGTTCGGCCAAAAAACATGGCCGCCAGCAGCCATCTTGGATTTTACTCTTTCAATGACTAAATCCTTTGGCGCGGGTTACAGGTCGTACCTTTGGTCTGACCTTTATGAAATTTGTCATGAATATTGATATTGACATGTATATGGGAACGAGTCATTTTGGGATCATTCGGCCAAAAAATATGGCCGCTGGTGGCCATCTTGGATTTCAAAATTCAATCCATTGGCGAGGGCTACAGGTCGTGCTGTTAGTCTGATCATCATGAAATTTGTCATGGATGTTAACAATGACATGTCGATGGGAACGAGTGATTTTGGGGTCGTTCGGCCAAAAACATGGCCGCCAGCAGCCATATTGGATTTTACTCTTTCAATGACTAAATCCTTTGGCGCGGGTTACAGGTCTTACCTTTGGTCTGACCTTTATGAAATTTGTCAAGAATATTGATATTGACATGTATATGGGAACGAATCATTTTGGGGTCATATGGCCTAAAAACATGGCCGCTGGCAGCCATCTTGGATTTTACTCTTTGCATGACTAAATCCTTTGGCGCGGGCTACAGGTTGTACCTTTGGTCTAATCTTTATGAAATTTGTCATGAAAGTTGACATTGATATGTAGATGGGAACGAATCATTGTGGGGGTCATTCGGCAAAAAACCATGGCCGCTGGTGGCCATCTTAGATTTCAAAATGCAATCCATTGGCGCGGGCTACAGGTCGTACTGTTCGTCTGATCATCATGAAATTTGTCATGGATGTTAATATTGACATGTAGATGCGAACGAGTCATTTTGTGGTCGTTCGGCCTATAAACATGGCCGCTAACAGCCATCTTGGATTTTACTCTTTGCATGATTAAATCCTTTGGCGCGGGCTACAGGTCGTAACTTTGATCGGAACATCATGAAATTTGTCATGGATGTTAACAATAACATGTAGATGGGAACGAGTGATTTTGGGGTCGATCGGCAAAAAACATGGCCGCTAGCAGCCATCTTGTATTTTACTATTTGCATGACTAAATCCTTTGGCGCGGGCTACAGGTCGTACTGTTCGTCTGATCATCATGAAATTTGTCATTGATGTTAATAATGACATGTAGATGGGAACGAGTGATTTTGGGGTCGTTCGGCCAAAAAACATGGCTGCTAGCAGCCATCTTGGATTTTACTCTTTACATGACTAAATCCTTTGGCGCGGGCTACAGGTCGTTGTGTTGGTCGAAAGTTTATGAAATTTGTCATGGATGTTAATACTGACATGTAGATTGGAACAAGTGATTTTGGAGTCGTTAGGCCAAAAAACATGGCCGCCAGCAGCCATCTTGGATTTTTCTCTTTGCATGACTAAATCCTTTGGCGCGGGCTATAGGTTGCCTTTGGTCTAATCTTTATCAAATTTGTCATGAACGTTGACATTGACATGTAGATGGGAACGAATCATTGTGGGGTCATTCGGCCAAAAAACATGGCCGCTGGTGGCCATCTTGGATTTCAAAATTCAATCCATTGGCGCGGGCTACGGGTCGTACTGTTCGTCTGATCATCATGAAATTTGCCATGAATGATAACAGTGACATGTAGATGGGATCGAGTCGTTTTGGGATCATTCGGTCAAAAAACATGGCCGCCAGCAGCCATCTTGGATTTTACTCTTTGCATGACTAAATCCTTTGGTGCGGGCTACAGGTCGTAGCTTTGGTCAGATGGTCATGAAATTTGTCTTGAATTATGACAATGACATGTAGATGGGAACGAGTCGTTTTGGGGTCATTCGGTCAAAAAACATGGCCACCAGCATTTTACTCTTTGCATGACTAAATCCTTTGGCATGGGCTACAGGTCATACCTTTGGTCTAATCTTTATGAAATTTGTCATGAATGTTGACATTGACATGTAGATGGGAACGAATCATTGTGGGGTTATTCGGCCAAAAAACATGGCCGCTGGTGGCCATCTTACATTTCAAAATTCAATCCATTGGCGCGGGCTACAGGTCGTACTGTTCGTCTGATCATCATGAAATTTGTCATGGATGTTAATTTTGACATGTAGATGGTAACGAGTCATTTTGCGGTTGTTCGGCCAATAAACATGGCCGCCAGCAGCCATCTTGGATTTTACTCTTTGCATGACTAAATCCTTTGGCGCGGGCTACAGGTCGTAGCTTCGATCGGAACATCATGAAATTTGTCATGGATGTTAACAATGACATGTAGATGGGAACGAGTCATTTTGGGGTCATTCGGCCAAAAAACATGGCCGCTGGCAGCCATCTTGGATTTCAAGATTCAATCCATTGGCGCGGGCTACAGATCGTATTGTTCGCCTGATCATTATGAAATTTGTCATTGATGTTAATAATGACATGTAGATGGGAACGAGTGATTTTGGGGTCGTTCGGCCGAAAAACATGGCCGCCAGCAGCCATCTTGGATTTTACTCTTTGCAAGACTAAATCATTGGGCGCGGGCTACAGGTCGTAGCTTCGATCGGAACATCATGAAATTTGTCATGGATGTTAACAATGACATGTAGATAGGAACGAGTCGTTTTGGGGTAATTCGGCCAAAAAACATGGCCACTGGCGGCCATCTTAGATTTCAAAATTCAATCAATTGGCGCGGGCTACAGGTCGTACTGTTCGTCTGATCATCATGAAATTTTTCATGGATGTTAATATTGACATGTAGATGGGAACGAGTCATTTTGGGGTCGTTCGGCCTATAAACATGGCCGCCAACAGCCATCTTGGATTTTACTCTTTGCATGACTAAATCCTTTGGCGCGGGCTACAGGTCGTAACTTTGATCGGAACATCATGAAATTTGTCATGGATGTTAACAATAACATGTAGATGGGAACGAGTGATTTTGGGGTCGATCGGCTAAAAAACGTGGCCGCTATCAGCCATCTTGTATTTTACTATTTGCATGACTAAATCCTTTGGCGCAGGCTACAGGTCGTACCTTTGGTCTGATCTCTATGAAATTTGTCATGAATGTTGACATTGACATGTAGATGGGAACGAATCATTGTGGGGTCATTCGGCCAAAAAACATGGCCGCTGGCAGCCATCTTGGATTTCAAGATTCAATCCATTGGCGCAGGCTACAGGTCGTACTGTTCGTCTTATCATCATGAAATTTGTCATTGATGTTAATAATGACATGTAGATGGGAACGAGTGATTTTGGGGTCGTTCGGCCAAAAAACATGGCTGCTAGCAGCCATCTTGGATTTTACTCTTTACATGACTAAATCCTTTGGCGCGGGCTACAGGTCGTTGTGTTGGTCGGAAGTTTATGAAATTTGTCATGGATGTTAATACTGACATGTAGATGGGAACGAGTGATTTTGGAGTCGTTCGGCCAAAAAACATGGCCGCCAGCAGCCATCTTGGATTTTACTCTTTGCATGACTAAATCCTTTGGCGCGGGCTATAGGTTGCCTTTGGTCTAATCTTTATCAAATTTGTCTTGAACGTTGACATTGACATGTAGATGGGAACGAATCATTGTGGGGTCATTCGGCCTAAAAACAATGCCGCTGGTGGCCATCTTGGATTTCAAAATTCAATCCATTGGCGCGGGCTACAGGTCGTACTGTTCGTCTGATCATCATGAAATTTGTCATGAATGATAACAATGACATATAGATGGGATCGAGTCGTTTTGGGATCATTCGGTCAAAATACATGGCCGCCAGCAGCCATCTTGGATTTTACTCTTTGCATGACTAAATCCTTTGGTGCGGGCTACAGGTCGTAGCTTTGGTCAGATGGTCATGAAATTTGTCTTGAATTATAACAATGACATGTAGATGGGAACGAGTCGTTTTGGGGTCATTCGGTCAAAAAACATGGCCACCAGCATTTTACTCTTTGCATGACTAAATCCTTTGGCATGGGCTACAGGTCATACTTTTGGTCTAATCTTTATGAAATTTGTCATGAATGTTGACATTGACATGTAGATGGGAACGAATCATTGTGGGGTCATTCGGCCAAAAAACATGGCCGCTGGTGGCCATCTTACATTTCAAAATTCAATCCATTGGCGCGGGCTACAGGTCGTACTGTTCGTCTGATCATCATGAAATTTGTCATGGATGTTAATTTTGACATCATGAAATTTGACATCATGAAATTTGTCATGGATGTTAACAATGACATGTAGATGGGAACGAGTCATTTTGGGGTCGTTCGGCCAAAAAACATGGCCGGTGGCAGCCATCTTGGATTTCAAGATTCAATCCATTGGCGCGGGCTACAGGTCGTATTGTTCGCCTGATCATCATGAAATTTGTCATTGATGTTAATAATGACATGTAGATGGGAACGAGTGATTTTGGGGTCGTTCGGCCAAAAACATGGTCGCCAGCAGCCATCTTGGATTTTACTCTTTGCATGACTAAATCCTTTGGCGCGGGCTACAGGTCGTACCTTTGGTCTAACCTTTATGAAATTTGTCATGAAAGTTGACATTGACATGTAGATGGGAACGAATCATTGTGGGGTCATTCGGCAAAAAAAACATGGCCGCTGGCGGCCATCTTAGATTTCAAAATTCAATCCATTGGCGCGGGCTACAGGTCGTACTGTTCGTCTGATCATCATGAAATTTGTCATGGATGTTAACAATAACATGTAGATGGGAACGAGTGATTTTGGGGTCGTTCGGCAGAAAAACATGGCCGCTAGCAGCCATCTTGGATTTTACTATTTGCATGACTAAATCCTTTGGCGCAGGCTACAGGTTGTACCTTTGGTCTGATCTTTATGAAATTTGACACGAATGTTGACATTGACATGTAAATGGGAATGAGTCATTTTGGGGTCATACGGCCAAAAAACATGGCCGCTGGCAGCCATCTTAGATTTTACTCTTTGCATGACTAAATCCTTTGGCGCAGGCTACAGGTCGTAGTTTTGATCAGAACTTCATCAAATTTGTCACGGATGTTAACAATGACATGTAGATTGGAACGAGTGATTTTGGGGTCGTTCGGCCAAAAAACATGGCCGCTGGCGGCCATCTTATATTTCAAAATTCAATCCATTGGCGCGGGCTACAGGTCGTACTGTTGGTCTGATCATCATGAAATTTATCTTGGATGTTAATTTTGACATGTAGATGGTAACGAGTCATTTTGGGGTTGTTCGGCCAATAAACATGGCCGCCAGCAGCCATCTTGGATTTTACTCTTTGCATGACTAAATCCTTTGGCGCGTGCTACAGGTCGTAGCTTCGATCAGAACATCATGAAATTTGTCATGGATGTTAACAATGACATGTAGATGGGAACGAGTCATTTTGAGGTCATTAGGCCAAAAAACATGGCCGCTGGCGGCCATCTTAGATTTCAAAATTCAATCCATTGGCGCGGGCAACAGGTCGTACTGTTCGTCTGATCATCATGAAATTTGTCATGGATGTTAATATTGACATGTATATGGGAATGAGTCATTTTGGGGTCATACGGCCAAAAAACATGGCCGCTGGCAGCCATCTTAGATTTTACTCTTTGCATGACTAAATCCTTTGGCGCAGGCTACAGGTCGTAGTTTTGATCAGAACTTCATCAAATTTGTCATGGATGTTAACAATGACATGTAGATGGGAACGAGTGATTTTGGGGTTGTTCAGCCAAAAAACATGGCCGAAAGCAGCCATCTTGGATTTTACTCTTTGCATGACTAAATCCTTTGGCGCGGGCTACAGGTCGTACCTATGGTCTGATCTTTATGAATTTTGTCATGGATGTTGACATTGACATGTAGATTGGAACGAGACATTTTGGGGTCATTCGGCCAAAAAACATGGCCGCTGGTGGCCATTTTGGATTTCAAAATTTAATCCATTGGCTCGGGCTACAGGTCGTGCTGTTCGATTGATCATCATGAAATTTGTCATGGATGTTAATATTGAAATGTAGATGGGAACGAGTGATTTTGGGGTCGTTCGGCCAAAAAACATGGCCGCCAGCAGCCATCTTGGATTTTACTCTTTGCATGAATAAATCCTTTGGCGCGGGTTACAGGTCGTACCTTTGGTCTGACCTTTATGAAATTTCTCATAAATATTGATATTGACATGTATATGGGAATGAGTCATTTTGGGGTCATACGGCCAAAAAACATGGCCGCTGGCAGCCATCTTAGATTTTACTCTTTGCATGACTAAATCATTTGGCGCAGGCTACAGGTCGTAGTTTTGATCAGAACTTCATGAAATTTGTCATGGATGTTAACAATGACATGTAGATGGGAACGAGTCGTTTTGGGGTAATTCGGCCAAAAAACATGGCCACTGGCGGCCATCTTAGATTTCAAAATTCAATCCCTTGGCGCGGGCTACAGGTCGTACTGTTCGTCTGATCATCATGAAATTTGTCATGGATGTTAACAATGACATGTAGATGGGAACGAGTCATTTTGGGGTCGTTCGGCCAAAAAACATGGCCGCCAGCAGCCATCTTGGATTTTACTCTTTGCATGACTAAATCCTTTGGCGCGGGCTACAGGTCGTGCCTTTGGTCTGATCTTTATGAAATTTGTCATGAATGTTGACATTGACATGTAGATGGGAACGAGTCATTTTGGGGTCATTCGGCCAAAAAACATGGCCGGTGGCAGCCATCTTGGATTTCAAGATTCAATCCATTGGCGCGGGCTACAGGTCGTATTGTTCGCCTGATCATCATGAAATTTGTCATTGATGTTAATAATGACATGTAGATGGGAACGAGTGATTTTGGGGTCGTTCGGCCAAAAACATGGTCGCCAGCAGCCATCTTGGATTTTACTCTTTGCATGACTAAATCCTTTGGCGCGGGCTACAGGTCGTACCTTTGGTCTAACCTTTATGAAATTTGTCATGAAAGTTGACATTGACATGTAGATGGGAACGAATCATTGTGGGGTCATTCGGCAAAAAAAACATGGCCGCTGGCGGCCATCTTAGATTTCAAAATTCAATCCATTGGCGCAGGCTACAGGTCGTACTGTTCGACTGATCATCATGAAATTTGTCATGGATGTTAACAATGACATGTAGATGGGAACGAGTGAGTTTGGGGTCGTTCGGCCAAAAAAACATGGCCGCCAGCAGCCATCTTGGATTTTACTCTTTGCATGACTAAATCCTTTGGCGCGGGCTACAGGTCGTACCTATGGTCTGATCTTTATGAATTTTGTCATGGATGTTGACATTGACATGTAAATGGGAATGAGTCATTTTGGGGTCATACGGCCAAAAAACATGGCCGCTGATCTTTATGAATTTTGTCATGGATGTTGACATTGACATGTAAATGGGAATGAGTCATTTTGGGGTCATACGGCCAAAAAACATGGCCGCTGGCAGCCATCTTAGATTTTACTCTTTGCATGACTAAATCCTTTGGCGCAGGCTACAGGTCGTAGTTTTGATCAGAACTTCATCAAATTTGTCATGGATGTTAACAATGACATGTAGATGGGAACGAGTGATTTTAGGGTCGTTCGGCCAAAAACATGGTCGCCAGCAGCCATCTTGGATTTTACTCTTTGCATGACTAAATCCTTTGGCGCGGGCTACAGGTCGTACCTTTGGTCTAACCTTTATGAAATTTGTCATGAAAGTTGACATTGACATGTAGATGGGAACGAATCATTGTGGGGTCATTCGGCAAAAAAAACATGGCCGCTGGCGGCCATCTTAGATTTCAAAATTCAATCCATTGGCGCGGGCTACAGGTCGTACTGTTCGTCTGATCATCTTGAAATTTGTCATGGATGTTAACAATAACATGTAGATGGGAACGAGTGATTTTGGGGTCGTTCGCCTGAAAAACATGGCCGCTAGCAGCCATCTTGGATTTTACTATTTGCATGACTAAATCCTTTGGCGCAGGCTACAGGTTGTACCTTTGGTCTGATCTTTATGAAATTTGACACGAATGTTGACATTGACATGTAGATGGGAACGAGTCATTTTGGGGTCATTCGGCCAAACAACATGGCCGCTGGCAGCCATCTTGGATTTCAAGATTCAATCCATTGGCGCAGGCTACAGGTCGTACTGTTCGACTGATCATCATGAAATTTGTCATGGATGTTAACAATGACATGTAGATGGGAACGAGTGAGTTTGGGGTCGTTCGGCCAAAAAACATGGCCGCCAGCAGCCATCTTGGATTTTACTCTTTGCATGACTAAATCCTTTGGCGCGGGCTACAGGTCGTACCTATGGTCTGATCTTTATGAATTTTGTCACGGATGTTGACATTGACATGTAAATGGGAATGAATCATTTTGGGGTCATACGGCCAAAAAACATGGCCGCTGGCAGCCATCTTAGATTTTACTCTTTGCATGACTAAATCCTTTGGCGCAGGCTACAGGTCGTAGTTTTGATCAGAACTTCATCAAATTTGTCACGGATGTTAACAATGACATGTAGATGGGAACGAGTGATTTTGGGGTCGTTCGGCCAAAAACATGGCCGCTGGCGGCCATCTTATATTTCAAAATTCAATCCGTTGGCGCGGGCTACAGGTCGTACTGTTGGTCTGATCATCATGAAATTTATCTTGGATGTTAATTTTGACATGTAGATGGTAACGAGTCATTTTGGGGTTGTTCGGCCAATAAACATGGCCGCCAGCAGCCATCTTGGATTTTACTCTTTGCATGACTAAATCCTTTGGCGCGTGCTACAGGTCGTAGCTTCGATCAGAACATCATGAAATTTGTCATGGATGTTAACAATGACATGTAGATGGGAACGAGTCATTTTGAGGTCATTAGGCCAAAAAAACATGGCCGCTGGCGGCCATCTTAGATTTCAAAATTCAATCCATTGGCGCGGGCAACAGGTCGTACTGTTCGTCTGATCATCATGAAATTTGTCATGGATGTTAATATTGACATGTATATGGGAATGAGTCATTTTGGGGTCATACGGCCAAAAAACATGGCCGCTGGCAGCCATCTTAGATTTTACTCTTTGCATGACTAAATCCTTTGGCGCAGGCTACAGGTCGTAGTTTTGATCAGAACTTCATCAAATTTGTCATGGATGTTAACAATGACATGTAGATGGGAACGAGTGATTTTGGGGTTGTTCAGCCAAAAAACATGGCCGACAGCAGCCATCTTGGATTTTACTCTTTGCATGACTAAATCCTTTGGCGCGGGCTACAGGTCGTACCTATGGTCTGATCTTTATGAATTTTGTCATGGATGTTGACATTGACATGTAGATTGGAACGAGACATTTTGGGGTCATTCGGCCAAAAAACATGGCCGCTGGTGGCCATTTTGGATTTCAAAATTTAATCCATTGGCTCGGGCTACAGGTCGTGCTGTTCGATTGATCATCATGAAATTTGTCATGGATGTTAATATTGAAATGTAGATGGGAACGAGTGATTTTGGGGTCGTTCGGCCAAAAAACATGGCCGCCAGCAGCCATCTTGGATTTTACTCTTTGCATGAATAAATCCTTTGGCGCGGGTTACAGGTCGTACCTTTGGTCTGACCTTTATGAAATTTCTCATAAATATTGATATTGACATGTATATGGGAATGAGTCATTTTGGGGTCATACGGCCAAAAAACATGGCCGCTGGCAGCCATCTTAGATTTTACTCTTTGCATGACTAAATCATTTGGCGCAGGCTACAGGTCGTAGTTTTGATCAGAACTTCATGAAATTTGTCATGGATGTTAACAATGACATGTAGATGGGAACAAGTGATTTTGGGGTTGTTCGGCCAAAAAACATGGCCGACAGCAGCCATCATGGATTTTACTCTTTGCATGACTAAATCCTTTGGCGCGGGCTACAGGTCGTACCTATGGTCTGATCTTTATGAATTTTGTCATGAATGTTGACATTGACATGTAGATGGGAACGAGTCATTTTGGGGTCATTCGGCCAAAAAACATGGCCGCTGGTGTCCATTTTGGATTTCAAAATTCAATCCATTGGCGCGGGCTACAGGTCGTGCTGTTCGTCTGATCATCATGAAATTTGTAATGGATGTTAACAATGATATGTAGATGGGAACGAGTGATTTTGGGGTCGTTCGGCCAAAAAACATGGCCGCCAGCAGCCATCTTGGATTTTACTCTTTGCATGACTAAATCCTTTGGCGCGGGCTACAGGTCGTACCTATGGTCTGATCTTTATGAATTTTGTCATGAATGTTGACATTGACATGTAGATGGGAAAGAGTCATTTTGGGATCATTCGGCCAAAAAATATGGCCGCTGGTGGCCATTTTTGATTTCAAAATTCAATCCATTGGCTCGGGCTACAGGTCGTGCTGTTCGTTTGATCATCATGAAATTTGTCGTGGATGTTAATATTGACATGTAGATGGGAACGAGTGATTTTGGGGTCGTTCAGCCTAAAAACATGGCCGCCAGCAGCCATCTTGGATTTTACTCTTTGCATGACTAAATTCTTAGGCACGGGTTACAGGTTGTAGCTTTGGTCAGAACTTCATGAAATTTGTAACGGATGTTAACAATGACATGTAGATGGGAACGAGTGATTTTAGGGTCGTTCGGCCAAAAAACATGGCCGCTGGCGGCCATCTTATATTTCAAAATTCAATCCATTGGCGCTGGCTACAGGTCGTACTGTTGGTCTGATCATCATGAAATTTATCATGGATGTTAATTTTGACATGTAGATGGTAACGAGTCATTTTGGGGTTGTTCGGCCAATAAACATGGCCGCCAGCAGCCATCTTGGATTTTACTCTTTGCATGACTAAATCATTTGGCGCGTGCTACAGGTCGTAGCTTCGATCAGAACATCATGAAATTTGTCATGGATGTTAACAATGACATGTAGATGGGAACGAGTCATTTTGGGGTCATTCGGCCAAAAAACATGGCCGCTGGCGGCCATCTTAGATTTCAAAATTCAATCCATTGGCGCGGGCAACAGGTCGTACTGTTCGTCTGATCATCATGAAATTTGTCATGGATGTTAATATTGACATGTAGATGGGAACGAGTCATTTTGGGGTCATTCGGCCAAAAAACATGGCCGCCAGCAGCCATCTTGGATTTTACTCTTTGCATGACTAAATCCTTTGGCGCGGGCTACAGGTCGTACCTATGGTTTGATCTTTATGAATTTTGTCATGGATGTTGACATTGACATGTATATGGGAATGAGTCATTTTGGGGTCATACCGCCAAAAAACATGGCCGCTGGCAGCCATCTTAGATTTTACTCTTTGCATGACTAAATCCTTTGGCGCAGGCTACAGGTCGTAGTTTTGATCAGAACTTCATCAAATTTGTCATGGATGTTAACAATGACATGTAGATGGGAACGAGTGATTTTGGGGTTGTTCGACCAAAAAACATGGCCGACAGCAGCCATCATGGATTTTACTCTTTGCATGACTAAATCCTTTGGCGCGGGCTACAGGTCGTACCTAATTATCTGATCTTTATGAATTTTGTCATGGATGTTGACATTGACATGTAGATTGGAACGAGACATTTTGGGGTCATTCGGCCAAAACACATGGCCGCTGGTGGCCATTTTGGATTTCAAAATTCAATCCATTGGCTCGGGCTACAGGTCGTGCTGTTCGTTTGATCGTCATGAAATTTGTCATGGATGTTAATATTGACATGTAGATGGGAACGAGTGATTTTGGGGTCGTTCGGCCAAAAAACATGGCCGCCAGCAGCCATCTTGGATTTTACTCTTTCAATGACTAAATCCTTTGGCGCGGGTTACAGGTCGTACCTTTGGTCTGACCTTTATGAAATTTGTCACGAATATTGATATTGACATGTATATGGGAACGAGTCATTTTGGGGTCATTCGGCCAAAAAACATGGCCGCTGGTGGCCATCTTGGATTTCAAAATTCAATCCATTGGCGCGGGCTACAGGTCGTGCTGTTCGTTTGATCATCATGAAATTTGTCATGGATGTTAATATTGACATGTAGATGGGAACGAGTGATTTTGGGGTCGTTCGGCCAAAAAACATGGCCGCCAGCAGCCATCTTGGATTTTACTCTTTGCATGAATAAATCCTTTGGCGCGGGTTACAGGTCGTACCTTTGGTCTGACCTTTATGAAATTTGTCATGAATATTGATATTGACATGTATATGGGAATGAGTCATTTTGGGGTTATACGGCCAAAAAACATGGCCGCTGGCAGCCATCTTAGATTTTACTCTTTGCATGACAAAATCATTTGGCGCAGGCTACAGGTCGTAGTTTTGATCAGAACTTCATGAAATTTGTCATGGATGTTAACAATGACATGTAGATGGGAACGAGTGATTTTGGGGTTGTTCGGCCATAAAACATGGCCGACAGCAGCCATCATGGATTTTACTCTTTGCATGACTAAATCCTTTGGCGCGGGCTACAGGTCGTACCTATGGTCTGATCTTTATGAATTTTGTCATGAATGTTTACATTGACATGTAGATGGGAACGAGTCATTTTGGGGTCATTCGGCCATAAAAACATGGCCGCTGGTGGCCATTTTGGATTTCAAAATTCAATCCATTGGCTCGGGCTACAGGTCGTGCTGTTCGTTTGATCATCATGAAATTTGTCATGGATGTTAATATTGACATGTAGATGGGAACGAGTGATTTTGGGGTCGTTCAGCCTAAAAACATGGCCGCCAGCAGCCATCTTGGATTTTACTCTTTGCGTGACTAAATTCTTTGGCACGGGCTACAGGTTGTAGCTTTGGTCAGAACTTCATGAAATTTGTCATGGATGTTAACAATGACATGTAGATGGGAACGAATGATTTTGGGGTCGTTCGGCCAAAAAACATGGCCGCCAGCAGCCATCTTGGTTTTTACTCTTTCAATGACTAAATCCTTTGGCGCGGGTTACAGGTCGTACCTTTGATCAGATCATTATGAGATTTGTAAAGGCTGTAGATGGGAACAAGTCATTTTGGGGTAATTCGGAAAAAAACATGGCTGCCGGTGGCCATTTTAGAATTTACTCTTTGCATCAATAAATCCTTTGGCACACCATAATCACCACATCCCTGATCCGATCATTATGAAACCTGTTATGAATGTTGATATTGACATGTACATCTAGTCTTACTTAGACATTTCAATTAGCACTTTTCCTATTCCTCCATTTACTGTCGACCATTAAATTATTCCCCTACCTAAGTTGAGCTACAGTGTCATTGACACTTTCATTAAATTTGTCATGGATGTTAACACTGACATGTAGATGGGAACGAGTAATTTTGGAGTCGTTCGGCCAAAAAACATGGCCGCCAGCAGCCATCTTGGATTTTACTCTTTGCATGACTAAATCCTTTGGCACGGGCTACAGGTTGTACCTTTGGTCTAATCTTTATGAAATTTGTCTTGAATGTTGACATTGACATGTAGATGGGAACGAATCATTGTGGGGTCATTCGGCCCAAAAAACATGGCTGCCAGCGGCCATCTTGGATTTCAAAATTGGTCAGATCTTCATAAAATTTGTCATGGATGTTAGCAATTATACGTAGATGGGAACGAGTCCTTTTGGGGTCAATTGGCCAAAAAAAATGGCCACCAGCAGCCATCTTGTATTTTACTCTTTGCATCACTAAATCCTTTGGCGCAGGTTAGTCATTTCAATTAGCACCTTTCCTATTCCTCCATTTACTGTCAACCATTAAATTATTCCCCTACCTAAGTTGAGCTACAGTGTCATTGACACTTTCATTTTTTAAACAAAATCTCAAGCGACTTTCAATTGTGCCACTCAAAATAACCCCGCTTTTAACCAGACACTGCCGGTTAAATTGTGAATTGGAACATAAGTACTAGTAGAATGTCCGCTGAACAGTCTCTTTAACACGTTGAGTGCCGGCTACGGGTTATCTCGTACTTTATATGGGGTCTAGATATTCTGCTGTAGAAATTTGAGAAATTGAGTTCCCCACGTAATAATAAATTCAACCATCTTAAGAAGCTCAAATATATATGTTATGTGAGTGATGCAGTGGCATCACTGTAATAAAGCATCTTAATTTGGGCCAAAAGTATGGTTATACTGACGCATTGGCCCCTAACTCCATTGTGCCGTCTGAATTGGCATTTTATGATAAGATCCACAAAAGCCCCTAACATTCTGCTCTCCAGAATAACGAGCTAGTTCATGTATTTGAACAGTAGACATCAATTTTGAAGTAGCACGATCATACATGTAAGATTGTATACATGTATGTCAAAATTTAGGTACGAGATAACTCATAGTCAGCACCCAGCGCCACCCATCTAAACCTGGAATGTGGGATACGATATTTCCCGGCTGTGACAACGAGTTATATTGTAGCCAGAACTAGCGCAGGGTACTCCAAAAGGTCAAATGAGCACCATGTTTATTGTTTACAATATCGAACATGATCATCTGATGAAGTACTCGTGAGAAAAACATGGTAAAGTGTGGATACGGGATAACTCGTAGTCGGCACCCAGCCAAAATACCATGAGATGGCGTCTGTGCCGACTACGAGTTATCTCGTAATGCGTTTATGCCATGTTTTTATGTGATCCAAGCTGATACATGCCCAGTTTTGGGGTTTGTGGGTGGTTATATGGTGCTATCTACCTATTTAATACATAATATAAAGTTGGCACCCTGGAATGTTACACTATAGGGTTCCGGCACTCAACGTGTTAAAAACCAACAATAACTTACTAGTATGATGATCTTATCTTTGCCATTTTTGTCGCAAGCATCCATAGCGACTCAACCCGAATGTCAGGTTATGTTCTGCATAAAATGGGAAAAAGAAGATAAAATATAAAGAGTATTCTCTGTATATGAGCTTTGGGAGCAAGTAAGGTGTGAGAGCACTCCTTACAATGCTTCATCCATGCAGAGTTAACAAACAACGGTTATTCGGTACAGAAACAGTGTTAAATTTCCACTTTACAAGGGTTGTTTGAATGCAGGACTAGCCTGTAGTTATGCAGCCATATGGCCAGTTCATGGTTTCCGCTGGGGTTAAAATGTAAGGTCCCTAGAACCTAGAAATGGTTTTGGCCCCTCGTATGTAAATTTTGAAATTTTCCATGTCCAAAACAAAACATATTTCCTTGCACCAAAGAACAGTGCTGGGCAGTTGTATTTGGCTAAAATTACAGCGGTAATTTGAAAATCACACAGGTACACCTGATCACTGTCATTACACCTGATTACATGCTATTACCATAAATATTAAGAAATTTCACAGCATGTATCATCTATGAACAGAAGACAACCCTGGTCACCGATATATATGTCATGGTAAATATCATATCAATCTAATCCTGAATGCGTAATTACTATATTTATGGAATTGTCAGCAGAACTATTTTATCAAAGTTAATACATGAAGTCATGGCACATGATTCTACATTTCTATTTAGATTCATAATTTTCTGAGAAATATATGGATGGATTAAAGATAGGGTAAACGTTGGCGATGGGTATTGCTGTTAAAATAATAATTGCCTGTTATTGTCATGTTGGTACTCTGTGTTATGTAAACAAATGACATGTTATGTAAACAAACAGTACGTAAAGAGTATGTGATAAGCAAAACACTCAACACCGGGGAGATCCCACTAAAGGATCTTTGGTTAGAAATGTCATCAAGGCGACCAATGTGTTTACAACATACCGGTATGGCGTTTGCAAATCATCGTGTCTCAAGATTTCGTTAATGAATGGGTCATCATGAATCACTCTCCTAAAAATATCGCCACAGTGTTTTGCTTATTGATCACTATTTACATGCTGTATATAAACAAATGCTCGACTCACACAAAGTGTGTTTTGTGGTTAATATCACATTCACGCTATCATTATACTCAATTATTAGTATATTTTTGAGGAAATTTTCATAATTTGGTAACTGTTATATCTAAATTATAACCTATAACGAAGGACAGATGATTGATTTATTGTAAAGTACATACCAGACGATAGTTCAAAAATATCAAATTCATGTTCAACCCTGTCTACGCATATGCCAGAATAATATTATGCATATTTTGGAGTGCAAACCGCTATGTGGCTTTAAGAAATGACTATTTTAATTTATATCAGACAAAATATAAACAGTCAAGATAAAACAGACGGCCACTTTCCTATGAAACGTTGCAGTTTGTAGCATTAGTGAATTAGTAAAATATACACAACTGGATCTGCACACAAAACTCTTTTTTATACTGATTTGTGTTCCCTTTATTTTTTTTTACACAGTCTTAGCAGAAACCACCGCCACCAAACTCTGCAGTCTATGAACAATGCAAACAACATGGTATTCCAGTCATGAAGTCAATTTTATGATAATTAACATGTTGTATGCATCATTCATAGAGCACGTGCGTATTTTGCACTAATCCATGGCTCAACTTTATTCATTTGTTGCATATATTCAGTTTAGTATAAAAGTAGATGGTCCCATAAATGACCTGATTTGGTGATTATACAGAACCCCTTTTAATTCAACGCAGAAAGTTAATCAATAAATTCCATTATAAATATTGAATTGAGTACCCAGGGGAAATTTCATGATTGTAAAGTTGTGACAATGTAACACATACCGAAATTGGTTCACAAAAGTCACCTAAATCATACAATCTCCACTTAACAGGGCATTCCCCAGAGTATTTCCCTAGAGTATTAGCAGTGTTTTAACAGGTGATGTGATGTGTAGGGCCGATAATAAGGCTTTTAAGCTGTCAACTACAGACTAAAAAGAGACTTTAATTTTCATGGTTGTATTCAAAATACTTTCGCTTGTGAAGAGTGTTGAAAAGACTCTGAGATTCTGAAGTCGACTAGTTGAACCTCAAAAGTTGAGTAGAGTATCAACTTTTTCGCATTCTACTAAACCGGAAGTATTTAATCACGTGATTTTTATTAACCAGGGCACTTCATCCAAAGTACCGTTGAAACTAAAGTCCCGAATGTCAATTTCACCGTAATGGAACTTGGAACACCTGGTGACCCAGTTAACTCATGATTCATGCATGACTTGAATGCACTACATTTTGAAAATACTGACTACGTCAGCTAACGTCATGCGCATCAACTAAGGAAAACACCAGCTGAACTTAACTCGTGTACATATGTGTTTGATAACTGTTTTTATTTTTATCTTAAAATACCCACACAAAAAAAAAATACTGATGCAAATACTCTTTTGTTGATAATAATCTATCTTTTATACTGTTTGGATCACTAATTAAGTACCTTAGTCTCATCAATATTTTTCGGTTTCAATTTTACTCGTTCGAACCTTTTCATGTTATTTTTAGCTTGTTACCCGTTCGCCATTTTACCACCTATTTTAGCATGTTACCACCCCCAATTTACCAGTAACTTTTTAATATTTTTTCGATATGTAATTTTAAGCGCTTTTGTATTTCTTAGTAACGTCTCACTTATATAAGTTCTACATGTTTGTTGATGTCCATAATTATGTCTTATATTTGCAATTGTATTTATGTTTAACATGTCAAGCGTTTTAGAGCACTTCGGTGGATTTTACGCTAAACAAATCTGTTATTTATTTATTTAGTTACATTGCCTTTACTGCGGTTGAGAATTAGGTTAAGTTTGCGTATTTTCTAGTTAGGTTCTTAGTATATAATTTTATCCATTCGCTATTTACTATTATTTTAGGATGTGTGTCATGTTTGTATTCTAAGCGCATTGAAACTAATTTATTGTATAATGCGCTCTAAATGTATCTATAATAATAATAATAATAATACGTTGAGTTTTTATACGCCCTTTTTGAAAAAAAGGTCGTATTATGTTATCAGTTTGTCCGTCCGTCTGTCTGTCTGTCCGTCCGTCTGTCTGTCTGTCTGTCTGTCCGTCCGTCCGTCCGTCTGTCTGTCCATCCATTAACATTTTTGGTTTCCGATCGATAACTCCAGTTTGGATTATTTGATCTGAACCAACGTTGGTATGTGTATTTCCCAGCTAAAGATACAGGCCAAGTTCGAATATGGGTTCCGTCCAATTATTTTTACATGAGTTACGGCCCTTTTTCGACTTAGAATTTGACTGTCTGTTAACATTTTTGGTTTCCGACCGATAACTCCAGTTTGGATTATTTGATCTGATCCAAAGTTGGTATGTGTATTTCCCAGCTAAAGATACAGGCCAAATTCGAATATGGGTTCCGTCCAATTATTTTTACATGAGTTACGGCCCTTTTTTCGACTTAGAATTTGATTCGACTTAGAATTTGACCGTCTGTTAATATTTTTGGTTTCCGACTGATAACTCCAGTTTGGATTATTTGATCTGAACCAAAGTTGGTATGTGTCTTTCTCCCAGCGAAACACAGGTCAAGTTCGAATTCGGGTTCCGCCCGCCAATTTTCACCAGAGTTATGTCCCTTTTTTACTTAGAATTTTTGCCAATTTGAGGTTTCCGGATGATAACTTTAGTAACTGTGTACTGAATGAAATTAAATTTGGTATGTAGGTTTACTAGCACTAAAGACAGGTTTTTATGCGCAAACAACGGTCGTATCAAGCCGACGCTTAGAGGTGGACATGAGGTCTACTGACCTTTTATTCAACTTAGAATTTGACCAATTTCATAACATTTTGGTTTTCGACCGATAACTCCAGTTTTTATTTTTTGAGCTGAACCAAAGCTGGCATGTGTATTTCCCAGCTAAAACTACAGGCCAAGTTTGAATATAGGTTCTGTCTAATTATTTTTACATGAGTTATGGCCATTTTTCGACTTAGAATTTGACCACATTTTGGCATTGAAATTAGGGATATCAGATTTTCTTCAATTGTAAGCTCAAAGTATTATCTTATTTTGTGATAGTACAATTCAAAATGGCTAAAGGGCGTATTTTGCCACGCCCTAGCGATGCTCTTGTTAACATTGATTAACCTGCCAGACGTACATGTACTAGACCAAGTGTTCTCGGTTCACAACAGCTTGGGATATCGGTTGGGTTGTGGACCGAGAAGACTTTGTCTAGCCATGTACCTACATTATAGTCTTTTAACTCTTATTGTGGGGAGTAAATACAATGTTCCGACTAGTCAATGGCAAAACACCGAGTCGCCACTGGGAGCTATCGGCGTCAACGATAGATAGTCGACTAAACTTTTCAACACTACTTACAAAAGCAAGCATCGATTCATCCGATGTTTTGTCCAATGATTTGTCTGGACAAAAAAAGTGAAACAATCTATCGTTGAAATTTTTGTTGTTAAAAAATATATCACTTTCACCCACAGAGAAAGTGGAAATAATATACCAACAAATTATTTTAGAGGGTGTCATGGTTTAAATATTGATGTTCCAACAGGAATAATTAACAGCTCTTGGGCCTATTATCAGACCGAGACCGTCCGCGTAATCGTCAGTAAATTGAAGGTGTCGGAGTAATACATGAATATAGCAGAAGAAGAAGAATCATGTTATTACTATTAATACTACTTCGTCCTTGTGTGATCACGTGATCAGTGACTTAACCGGAAGCGAGCGAACAAATGTTCATTAACACCCGCCGCCAACTTCCGTTCAACTTCGCCTCAAAAATTATGGAATCTTACAGCGTGGTAAATACAGTTATAAAGTCTACTATAGAACGCCATCTAATGTCGTAATAATATATGTCAATAAAAAGATTTTGGAGGGTATTACAATTTATTAGGGTCCGAATCTCAGACCATTATAAGCTGTCAGGCTGCTAATCATTTATGACCGCATAACATCTTGTTCTACAGACTTGCAAATATACTGCACATGTACTTTGGCTTGAATACAGTCTATTAAAATTACAGAACAGATATTTGAAACCCACAGTGTTGAATGATAACCGATTCCTAGGCAATATATCTTGTTATGCATCCTCTACATAAAATCATCATTTATCATGACAAATCAAAGTTAACAAAGAAATATATTGACATGTGATTAAATTTCGACTGGTAATGATTTGTACTTTCATTTTCAGCAGGTCGGACACAGGTTCCGAATGAGCTATATTATAGCCCGTTTTGTCTGTGATAACTTGTTCGAGTTATAAAAGGTGTAATCAAACCACTAATTTTGGGTTTCGATGACGTGTGCATATTTGGTTAATTGCGAAATTAGGAATATCCAGTAGTACCAGGCAGTACATGTAGGTCTAGGATGGAAGTCTGAACACCTGATACTTGATATGATACTCAGGTGTTCAAATACCAAAGATACATAATTACTACAAAATTAGTGCCTCCACTTAATTATTACCAATTGTGGGAGGTTGTCTGCAATTGATAAATTTGCAGAAACATGCAATTTTGCCTTTCTCTTTCTATCTATCTCTGTATTCATTCACATGCCCGGCTTACGAGCATTACGGAGAGGGATCGAGTAGATCCAGATTTCAAATTTGTCTATGAATTTTGCCAAACCCATGACTAGGGATCTTTAACGTCTGCACATCATTGCACATGGAACAGGCATTAGCGTCTGCTCTTCATCCGATATGGTCGAGGGTTCGAATCTGACATGGTATCGGCCGGACTTTGTGTCGCCAGCTGCATTCCCAGTACTATAGGCATAACGAATCAACAATCGATGCCACGATGATTGCTCTGATAACGATTCCAGAAGCAAATCTCAGACAAATTTGAAAAATGCATACTGTAAGAATTTCATACATCTGCTCCTCTCGTAATGTCATAGCCAGGGATGAAACTACGCTATATAGACACAGCGTCGGATCGGGAGTCGAAGCTAATGGCTGTCCTGTGTGCAACAATAGGAGCAAGTGAAGTTAAAGATCCCTACCATGGCGAAGACGTCACAGGTTTGGCAAAAAATCCTGGAAAAATAAGCTAAAATGCTTATAATGCCCTATATTGGAGCTTGAGGTGCCAAATAACAGACATATGAAACAATGACGAGAGGAGCGGAGGTACGACAATAACTCAGTACGTTTTTTATGTGTCTGAGATTGTTTTGCTCTTGAAATAATTATGATTGTGGCACTGATGGTCAATTTGCAATGCTCACAGCACTGGGAATGCAGATGTTGAAACAACGTCCTACCTTACTTGTACTTAAATTCGCGAAGTACTATTTTTCGCTCAGTTTTGAATTCGCGCACTTTGAATTCGCGCACCTGGCTGCACGAATTCAAAACTGACAAAAATATTGTTCGTAAAAGTCTTCTTTCAATTCTTGATTATCCCTTAAGATATATACATGTGTAAATCAAAGACAGTCTCGAAGAAAACTTTCATCCAATAGTCCAATAAGCATTCTGTATTTAATAAATATTTATTAACATCATGGAATTGAACTCGAAAGAAGTAAAACCACAACCACTTATCTATATACATGTAACGGTTGCTGACTTTAGAAAACAGATAAACTCTTGATTGGTTGCGTGTTCTTTAAATGTATAGCTGACACATGCCGACTGTTTGACCACGGTAATATGAGTTTGTTAGACAAATGAGCTACGTAGCCCGTTTTGGATGTGTGGCCGACCTGTGTTAGTGTGTATAACTTAGCCAGTTAGTATCAGTTTACCTGTAAGAATCCTGGAATTTATGCAGCTGGTACTGGTAGCAGAAGCCTAGGCTAAAGTACTGCCCAGTCAGTCAGTGTTGTACGCCAGCATATTCTTCGTATGGCAAATGAGCATGACATTGACAAGTCGTTTGGTCTATTCAGACTATTATTGTAATCTCCACTCTTTAGTTGAATAACGTCTCTGGTACTTGTATTTTCACTTGTGCTTTTAAGTTTTAACTTCTGACGTGTTACTTTCCACAGCCTGACAGTACTTTCCTTAATTGGTGAAACTAACTGGAAAGAAATGGTTTGATATTGGAATTGTTAACTTTGTCCAAATGTTTGCATCAATGATTACATGTAGCTTCACTCCAGATCTTTGAAGTTCTGTACATGTTTATATATGGAGTAACTAGTAGGATATCATTGTTGAGAACCGAGTATACATTGACTCCAGTGTAATTTAAGGAAAATTATGTAATGAAGAGTTCAATAGATGCGAAAACGAAAACATGACAAATTATTTTTGGAAAGACAAAGGTCAAGGTGACAAATTCTGATCGCAGGAAATATGGTAATTTCCGGACGTGTTTGTAGATACTGTGTGCCGGCGCAGCTTCATTGTTAGGCTAATAATAACTGAATAGTTCCAATTTTCATTGATTATAAAATGACATTGGCAGTTCATGATGAGTGTAAACGATCTTAAATGCCAACTATCAAAATTGTCAATATCATCGAATTTACCTTCAATCAACATGTTATATGATGTACAGAGTATCTAATTACGTTCTTCATAGGTTTGGAAAAATATTCTCACCTTTACTAACAGATATTCTTTTGATGACGGCTCAAATTCAGTGGTCTTGGAGTCTAAACTCTGATCGACACCAACAAACCATAATGGCTTCCACAAGACAGCGTGCAGATGGAGTTTTAGATCTTTACGCATGCGTTATAAGTCACGAGCGCCATACACAGTTATGTGTAGCCTCATTGACAATCATGTGCGCATATAGAAAAACATATACAACATGTGTGTACATATTTATACATTACTGTATAGATATTGGCGCTACACACAATGTGCTCTACAGTAGTTTGCAGAGAGTATATATACCTTACTTACCAGTATGTTGGTGAACTAATCTCACTCTAACCATGAAACTCCATTATTCATGCTGACCTTGTTATGTATTCTATAATGTATTCACCATTGCGTTATAATATGGAGCGTACCTCAATGTATTGAATAAAGCATTCCTCCTGTAGAACTGAAAACATAACTCTTCTGTAACCTAAACACGGTTACACTCTACCTGTATTATACTTACCATTACGCTCATAACTCTTCTGTAACCTAAACACTGTTACACTCTACCTGTATTATACTTACCATTACGCTCATAACTCGCTTAATTACTTTCTCATCATTCCTTACAGCGTGAATCATGTCATGATGGCCGATCGGTGGAACGTTCTGTACTGGCTGTGCTGTCCAGATTCAAGAATCTGCGTGAGATACTGGAATCTAGACAGAAAGCTGTGGTAAGGACGAAGGAGGTGCTAGATACACAAGTCAGTGATGAGGGAGAAACACTGGATGGTCACTCTCTAACAGACATACATGGAGCACTGGCTGGAGCAAACCGAGAACAAGGAGGGATACCAGAGAATGTTGAGATTACTCAGGATGGAGGAGGTGAGGAGGGTGCAGTCTGGACACTCACTGATAGCTTCAATCATGATGGTGATGAATACATACAGGTGAGATACATTGAACCGGCGGCGGATTCCAACCTCATCATCGTGATGAATAGAGGCAAGTTACTACAGAGGAAGGAGGAGCGAGAGTGGAGGACCGTGGCCAAGTCACCACAGTTACTGAAGGGATACAAACATATAGAGGACATACACGTGATGAGGGACTCTGTATACGTCTGTCTGAAGCACACACCCGAGATCACCGTGTATGACGTCACGAGCCTCCATCTCCTGAGGCCGATTCCGACACCCGGGGTATGTGGTAGACTAGTGAATTCAGCAGACGACTTCCTCGTGATGTTTGAAGGAGTCCGCATCAAGAGGATGACAGATTACGGCGTCGTACTCAGTGAATCCTCTGCTGCTTTCTCACCTATTTACTCACGTCTCGCTGTATCAGAATCTGGGTACCGCGTGGTGGTGTGTGATTTGCATCGACATTCTGTGAGCATCATCACACGGGACCTACAGAGTGTCCTGCATGTCGTGTTGGGGCGGTATAAGGATGTAGTGATGGTACGCTCCCTCATGGGGTGATGGCTGACAGTGTATTCACCTCCATCTCACATCACCGCGACCTGTGTGAACCTCGAGGACTGTGTATCGCCGGGGACCGGGCGTTCGTGTGTAGTAATAAGGGACACGCTATAATAGAGATGAGGAACTGGCCTCCGTACACAACGCGCACGCTGTTGACTAAGAAGGATGGAATCCAATATCCAATGTCAGTTACATACAACAATCACCTCCATCGACTCGTGGTGGGTTGTTATAATTCTGGGGATAAGAGTGATAATAGAATCCTGATTTACCAGCGCGGTCCACAGGGAGGAATGTAACCTGCTGTGAGTGAGGATTTCGAGGGTTGCTGCATGCTGTGTCGGTTATGTTGCTGACTCATCGTTGGTTGTTATTTAACATATGTACTCATGGAGGCTAGAATTCACAGGGAGGAGTGTAACCTGCTGTGAGTGACGATTTTGAGGATTGCTGTGTCGGTTATGTTGCTGGCTCATTGTTGGTTGTTATTACATGTGTACTCATTGAGGGTAGAATCCACAGGGAGGAGTGTAACATGCCGTCAGTTGTTATGTGCTGCTGATGATTATTACTTACTCACGCTGCTGACTATGAAGGAAGTGATCCGTCTATGTTCATTCACCTCGTCGTGTGTTGATATGGTAGTGTATACCGTGGTGATGATAGAATCCAGATTTACCACAGCACAGTCCACAGAGAGGAATGTAACATGCTGTGCATGAGGATGACGTGGGTTGTTATGTATATGTAGTGTATACCGTGGTGATAAGAGAATCCAGATTTACTAGAGTCTCAGGATCTACTGTGAATGAGGTGATGTCTCAGGATCGTGAAGTTTGAAGCAGGCAGTTTTTGGAGATCATTCCTTCAGTTCATCAGGTTAGTTATTTGAGTCGTGACGGGCAACAAAATTAAATTGATTGATTCTCAGGCAATGCTCAATATATATGGACCTGTTGATTAAAACATACTAATAATTTGTCAATTTTTTTTTCTACTATTTGTTTGGTCATATATAATATCCAAAATTGAAAACCATCCAATGCAGGCCATTTATTTCAATGTTGCGGTGCCTGAGAATCAAATACCATTTTTTTCTAAAATATTCCTCTCATTCATCACTCACCTGCCATCACCTGGAATGTGTAGCTACGTACTATCCTTGTAAATGCAACCTCCATTAAATCTGGGTGAATTTACTCATGTTATATATATTCCGGGGAAACTCAAAATTAACGTTGACAAATCGTCATCTCAGTTCCAACTTGTTCTAAGTGGCCTAGTGGTACGAAACGTCCCAACCATACTCACCCGGGGTAAAATGTCAAGCTCTATCCGATGCGCTTATGCCCGATGTTGTATCTTGCTTCGTTATGGATATATCAGCGATTCTCCCTTGTTCGTTGTGCTCTAAAGTAGGATGGATTCAGTTCCACTTTGTCTTATAGTTTATTTGCTTAGTTATTTTTTGTCATCAGTTATTTGTGATACATAAATCAGTTCCAATATGTTTGATATGCTGTTATGGTGGTACTTTTCTGTGCAACTTTGGTCGATGTGACAATTCTGGGTAATTTTTTGGTCACATCGATCAAAGCGTAACTGTATTATACGATATTACGTAACATCGGACAAAGTGGAACTGAGTACCTGTTCTGCTATTCAACAACCAGACTTACCTACCGATGTTATATGCCAGAGTTTGACCGAGAAACCACCCATGATGTCAACCAACGTTGATCCCGAAGTTTCTATTTCTAATGTTAGCGCGACCAATGGTGCAGTTAACATCTCTGTTTCGCAACCAGACTTACCTACCGATGTTATCTGCATGAGTGTAATCGAGAAACCGCCCATGATGTCAACCAACGTTGATCCCGAAGTTTCTATTTCTAATGTTTGCGCGACCAACGGTGCAGTTGACACTTTTGTTTCGCAACCAGACTTACCTACCGATGTTATCTGCATGAGTGTACCCGAGAAACCGCCCATGATGTCAACCAACGTTGATCCCGAAGTTTCTATTTCTAATGTTTGCGCGACCAACGGTGCAGTTGACACTTTTGTTTCGCAACCAGACTTACCTACCGATGTTATATGCCAGAGTTGAACATTTTAAATCTGGATACTAGACTTCCTCATATATCTCAGCCGTCCATTGTAATTAAATAATGGCATCATCATAATGCTGCCCGATATACATTGCTCTATACCAATCATGTATGTAGAGTTTAATGGGATAATTAGTAATGGATTACAGTTATACAGTACATCACTAATTAACCCACTCAACTCCGTAATTAGTGATTCTGCAATCTACATAGACTTCACTATACCATACAGTACTGATGATGCATTCAATGGATATGTGTCAAAATGGACGTGTAACTTATTATTGGAAATTTGTAAATCTCGACCTAAAATGTTTATAACGCTGCCATTCTTTATTCCTGTACCAGATTATTTGGCCATGATGGTTGTTTAATAATGTAAAAATCTCGCAGTAATAAGACCAACACCATTTGTCGCTTCTGGACCAGCTAAACGATTAAATTTCATTTATTGTGTGAGGATAACTACATTACATAAGATTTTATCTTTGTTTAGGGTCTAAGTGCGTTGGTGACACCTCAGATGTTTAACGTTGTTTAAGAGGGTCTGTGTGCACCACCCCAGTTAATTGTTTGGAATTTGTGGACATGTCACATATCTGTTGTTTATAATTTTGTTCGTAGGGTTTGAGGACCACCCTGAAATTAACTCCTTTTTAATTTGTATCAGCTGTCATGTACCCACAGGTTGTGGGTCGGAGGCATTATCGCATAAATGTATTTATGTTGTAGATGTTGGAGATCCTGTCCGAAAGTTAGCTTATATTTTAACAGTGTACTTCAACGAATATAAAAAACAGGGGCATGCCATGAACGCCAATGACACAACAGCCACTTAAACTGCTAAACTGTTCCCTATACCTAATTCAATCGATAGTTATAGCCTGACAATACTGTTAATGGAATTCATTCTAAGAAAAAGCTACGACGCGCGGAAGCATGCATATTTTGTTCTGTCACATGCAGTAATGGGTGGATATATATTTTGTCAAAAAGTAGCGTTTTGGTACAGTTTTTCCAACAACTTTTTATATACACCAAGGTGGTAAGTTTCGTTGCTTTTGGTTGTTATACGTGTTTGGAATATGCTTTTTAAACTCATCCTATATATGCCCATGTTTTTGAATATATAAAATGCCACCCGTGTGCCACATACATGTATAGCACACATTTTCTATCAACAACGATATAATGCGGAGTGGTTGCGATTAGGAACCCTTTGCATGTTATATTGATCACCTGCCAAGCTTCTGCTTCGTCGAAAAATAGTCGTTAAGGGGGCGATCCATTCGTCAATTCTTCAAAAATCTATTTTAAAAAAAGACAAGTTAACAGGATTTCATCCCTGCTTGTATTTCCTCTAGCTATGATACATAGAGACAATACAATTAACCCCAAAATGTGACATAAGTTGGTCATTAAGATATAATAGAAATTATAAAAAATATATCCAAAACAATTTCCAAGAAATCGTTATAAAGAAAAACACATTTATACAAACCTTATAATACCATGCATCTGGGAGATGCACAATGTTTGCAGTGTGCAGTGAACACTGTTCTGCACAGTTAGCATCAAACTTGCAGGAATGTACTTTGATCTACATGTAAACAGAAAGCATGTACTTTTGTTTTGATATGAAAACCCGATTCACATAAAACACAATTCTGTCTTTGGATGGTTTCAGGACTACGGACTGACTATACAACACATATTATGATAGGCTTAGCATATAAGTTGTCAGTATAAGCGGCAAAAGACAAAAATGTTATTTATGGTTCCTGGAACTATAAAAAGACAAATTTGTATTGTATGTGATGAATCGGGTATCCGTATCAAAACAAAAGCACATGTTTTTTGTTTACATGCAGATCAAATTACATTCCTGCAAGTTTATGCTAACTGTGCAGAACAGTGTTCACTGCACGCTGCAGACATTGTGCATCTTCCAGATGGTATTATAAGGTTTGTATATATGTGATTATTGCTGCAAAATATATTTTGGAACTTTGTAAATATTTTTTATAATTTCTATTAAATCATAATGACCAACTTATATCACATGTTGGGGTTAATTCTATTGTCTCTATGTTGAATAGCAAGTAGGGATGAAATTCTGTTAACTTGCCTTTTAAAAAATATATTTTTGAATATTTGATGAGTGGAGCTCCCCTTAAATATCAACACTAAATATCAACACTAAATATCAACACTAAATATCAACACTAAATATCAACACTAAATATCAACACTAAATATCAACACTAAATATCAACACTAAATATCAACACTAAATATCAACACTAAATATCAACACTAAATATCAACACTAAATATCAACACTACCACTTATACTCTAGATGTCAATATTTGTTGTGAGCGTGAGGGCAATACAACCCGTGATTGGATGAGGAGGCAGGAATCCAACCCATTCCACCTCGCATTCGCATTTTTGTCATGGTTTTACGTGGTACATGTTAACAGTTTTCAATCAGAAACTCGTTGTTATGTAGGTTTCATTCATAGACATTGCTTGGAGTTTGTGTGAAACATTTAGCATGAACTATACTCAAGTAGAGGTCATTTTAGATGTCATTTATGATGGATGGTGTATCAAATGTGCAATTCCACTCAATGACAGATTCTCTAACTAAGGCCAAATAAAAAAGATAATATGTTTCCGTACATCGACCGACCCTAAAAATAACCCGCCGACCCTAATCTTTTTATTGATATTTTGAGAAAAAGTCAAATTTTTTTTTTTTACTGTTTTTACCGCCAATGCTCATAAATATTGATAATCATAAGGTGCAAAACACATGGTTTCTAACATAAGCCTGTGATAAGTGACATGAAGTGTGACAGTTGTCTCAAAAGCCACAGGTGTGTGATGGGTTGTGGATTGATAGGCATGAATCTTGCAATTTTAATTTCAAGAGAGTGGATCTCATGCCTGCTTTACCATTATGCCTTGTTTGGGACTTATGGAACATATTCATGAGTTCCAAATAAACATGCATGCCCATTTATTATTTTCTTGACAGCATGAGAAATGTACATTTCCATTTCGTTTGACACTTAATATTCAAACAACATTTTACTGGTACACTTCATTGCTTCATCCACCATGTTTCTTTTGCACACATTTAAAAATGCTGGGTGCTATCTAAAGGGGTACTGAATCTGCCAATTATGGGACCATCTCCTTTTATACTCAAGAGAATATATGCAGCAAATTAATGCATTTGAGCCATGGATTAGTGCCAAATACACTGATGTGTTCTATGAGAACGATGCAAACAACATGGTAATTTATATGACTGGAGTCATAAATTCATTTTCAATATACTTACCATGTTGTTTGCACAATTCATAGAACACATAAGTGTATTTGGCATTAATACATGCCTCAAATTCATTCATTTGTTGCATATATTCTGTTGAGTATACAAGGAGATAGTCCAACAAATAACCGGATTCAGGGTACAGTACCCCTTTAATATATTATTTTGTTCAAAATAAATGTTTTGTTTTGATAAACTTACTTTTATAATTGACACCAACTAATGCTACACAGGTTTTGAAAATGTGCTGAACAGTATATTCGTGTCTTGTCATGATTTCTGTTCGAGGATCTTTGTATAGGTTGCAAGGAAATTTAAAATTAACTGAAGACGAACTGCTGGTGGCTGCTAGACTTTCGGGAACACACTTAAAGTAACTGCATTAGTGCTGATCACAAACCCTGTGTACCCTTCAGCAGATTTTCAAAACCTGTGTACCGTAAAATACCCTTCAGCACTTTTATTTGGTGAGTGACCCCCTTCAGCCCAACTGACATCTTCAACAATCAGGCAGAATATCCCATATGAACAATTCAAATATATAGAGAAGAATAGGAGGCTCGTTCGCCTCACATCTAAAAATAGAATCTTTGGGTCTAAAATTGGTTGTGGGTGTCTCGTTAGCTTCACATAAAAATAGAATCTTTGGGTCTAAAATTGTTTGAGGGTAAAATTGTTTGAGGGTAAAATTGTTTGTGGGTAAAATTGGTTGTACTAAAATATTCCAAAATTTCAAAACTTCCAAATTATCAAAACCCAAAAAAAAAATTCAAAACTTCCAAATTATCAAAACCCAAAAAAAAATTCAAAACTTCCAAAATTTATTTTTCCAAAAAATTTTAAAATCCCAAAATTATTTTTCCAAAAAAATTTCAAAAACCCAAAACTTCCAAAATATCAAATCTTCCAAAAATTTCAAAAAAAGAAAAAAGAAAAAATTTCAAAACCCCCAAAATTATTTCTCTAAAAAAAAAGTTTAAATAAAAAAATTATAACGAGTTTACGGTTTCTGATAATCTCGATATTAAAATGTCGAATGTTCATTAAAATTATTTGCGTGTAATATCTTTCGTTATTTTTTTGTTCAACCAATGTTTCAATGTATTTATGCAGCAAGCCCCAAGGAACCTATGAGAAATTAGGAAAAAGATTGTCGCAATGGTCAACTTTAATTTCCCACAATAATCAAAATAAACAACAAATGATATATATACATAAAAACATGATAAGGGTGTGGGCACAACTACGCCTACGCCAAGCTGACAAAGCAAAAACACATAAGAAAAAAGACCAAAGAAAATAAACCTGACCAAGGCAAGAACCGGAAAAAATAAATAAATAATTAATTTATCCAAAAGCAAAATAAATTCGCTAGAAAAAAAAAGTAGAAAAAATCCAAAACGAAGGAGGGGGGGAGGAGGTGGGAAAAATTATTTCTGACTCTATTAAATGGCGGATGAAACTAAACTACGCTCTTACTTCCGGTTTACCTCCGCCCCCGGAACTAAAGTCAAGGTCACTAATAAGACTGCCCTGGGACCTGCCGCATAAAAGCAACCAAACTTGACATTTAATTGCAACTTTATGCAGCAAGCCCCAAGGAACCTATGAGAAATTAGGAAAAAGATTGTCGCAATGGTCAACTTTAATTTCCCACAATAATCAAAATAAACAACAAATGATATATATACATAAAAACATGATAAGGGTGTGGGCACAACTACGCCACCGATATTGTGGGTTTCGAAGCCGAAACCCACAAAATCACGCCCACAACACTAACTACGAATCGGAGGGAGAGCAACAACAAAAAATGAGGGGAGGCGGAAGCTCTACCCAAAAAATGGGATCTAGACAGTACCTACAGTCTAGACCCCACCAGTCAGCCCCTGCTGTCTGGAAAAAAATTAGAAGGGTAAAACCCCCGCCGACCCTACAGACAATGCCGGACTCCTTATATAAGCCTTAAAGGCGTCAGACTTCCAGCCCCCCATTGACCGAATCTGAGCATCGGAAAATCCTTGATCTGCAGCCCACGTACACCCACCAATCCGAAAAGAATGGGCCTTAAATCGGGCTGAGTTCAGACCCAAAGCTGTTAAGCATTGTTGTAATTTAGTGTTAAAAATTGCCCTAGTCACTGGCAATGCCGCCTGTGTCAGGAATAGTGGACCTGGTGATCGATCCCGTAATTGAAGGTAAGCGCTTAAAAGACGCACTGGGCAAAACTGTATCGGAGTCGTAACAGGGAGAGTTATAAAATGGGGACCATCCCCCGTATTATGCTTGAAAAACCGAAAAGTAATCGTGACATTACCAATGCAGGTTGGGATGGAAACATCCGATAGTTGAATGACCCGATTCAGTTCAGCACTATTCCTTGGACACAATTCCCCAATCCTGGCCAAGGCGTAGAACGCAACTGAAAACATGGCCCGAAAAAGTTAAATTTCATAGACTGAATCACAACATTGAGGTAAAATTTGTATCAAGTTCTGCAAAATTGAAAGGCTGATGGGTAACCGGATGTCTACACTAGGCCGGACTCGACGAACTGCACACAAGATTTTCTTCAACAGAAATGATGTTGTCGGATCAGGTAAGTTATTTATCTTGTGAACATATGCTATTGCAGACAAAGTAGATGAAATTGTCTTATAAGAATATGATTGGTTAAACAAAAAAGCAACAAACCAAGCTAAGACATCAGGGGCGATGGGTAGTGAAGTTGACATATGATATTGCTGCAAAAAAGCTGTAAGTTTTGCAACTGCAGCTTCATAAGTAGTGCGACTACTGCCTGCTAATGCATGTTCAAGCAAATAGTTTAATGTTCGAGCAATCTGTGGAGATGGAGGTTCGGTGGTATCATGACGGGGGTTGAATTGCTGTGAGGCGCCTGTTTCCTGAACTTGTCGACCTGCAAACGAGAAAGACTATCTGCTAAACCATTCTGAACCCCAGGCACATGACGTGCCTTGAAATGAATATTATGGCGTAAACATAGAAGCACAAGTTTGCGTAAAAGTTGCAGCAAGTGGATATCCCTGGTTGTTTGCGAGTTAATAACAGAGACGACAGCCTCATTGTCACAAAAAAAATGATTTGCTTATTACGTAAAGAATAACCCCAAACGGATAATGCCACCACAATGGGATATAACTCTAATATAGCAATATTAAAAATAGTAGCATCGAACTCCCAAGGAATGACAAACCAAAGTTCCTTGAAAATGCCAGCACACCCTGTGGAGGCTGCAGCATCAGTATAAAGCTCTAGCTTAGGATTAGTTTGCCACTGTTGCTCCAAGAACATTGATTTCCCATTGAAGTGATCCAAAAAGGAAAGCCATATCTGAAGATCAGATTTAGCTTCCTTCGTGAGGCGGATATGGTGATGCGGTCGAGTTAAATGCATAGAAAGGTTAATTAACCTCCGAAGAAAAACACGACCTGGTTTAATAACTGAGCAGGCAAAATTCAGTAGGCCAACGAGTGATTGCAACTGCTTAAGAGTAACTCGTTTGCATACTAAAAATTCCCTAATCAAGTCCCTACACTTAACAAGTTTGTCCTCCGGCAGACGAGCCGACATAGCACAAGAATCTAACTCAATGCCCAAAAATGTCATACATGTACTGGGAGGAAAAGTTTTGTCAAATGCAATTGGAACGCCCAAATGTTCACATAAGTTAATAAATTTCTGTAACCGCTTATTACACTCAACCTTTGACGAGTGCAAAATCAAAAAATCAACGACCACATGCACGACTTCTGTTATGCCACATTTGTTAACCGCTGCCCAATGCAGAGCAGTGCTGAAAGATTCAAAAAATTTACATGACGATGAACAGCCCATTGGTAGGCACCGATCAATATAATAAACACCTCTCCACTTGAACCCTAAGAGGTGTTGATCTTCTACATGTATTGGCGTAACCCTGTAAGCTTGAGCTATATCAGACTTTGCCATAAACACCGGCTGCGGCAAGCGGCAAATAATGGCAATGGCATCATCAATGGTTTGATAATAAACCGCTGAATTTTCCGGCGGAATTGAATCATTAACAGAGGATCCCTCTGGGTAGGATAAGTGATGAATCATCCGAAATTGCCCCTTAACTTTTTTGGGAACTACACCAATAGGCGAAAGACAAACTTGCGCAAAAGGCATAGTTTCTAAACTAAAAGGCCCCAAAAGACGCCCAGCCTCACACTCTTTGCGGATTTTAGAATCGACTACCTCTGGCATTTCTGACGCAGATTTTAAATTATTTGGCTCTGAGGTGGAGGGTGTGTGAACTGAACCAATATGAAAACCAAAAGTGAAGCCATTAACCAAATACTGATGAAGCTCTGTGTCATACCCTTGTAACACTTCACTTAGCCTTAGGGGCTGAATTGGTGTTTTGATTCCCTGGTCGGCTATTATTGGCGCGGGGTGTCTGGCCCCGGTTTGAGGGGCCACGGGACTGAAAAGGCTGGTCGGCATTATTCCTAGTGGAGCATTGAACAAACGGGTGGCCCACCATATGGCACCGAAAACAGATATGGGAAAAGCCGCATGTACGGGTGCCCGGACAAAATTTTCCTGAATGATAAGTGAAACAGACCCCTTTTGGGTATGTGTGGCCCATCCCAGCATTAGGATTAAAACCAGATCCCTGGCTAAAATTCTGCGACCGTGCAGGACGCATCCTTGGATTGGATGGACGGAATACTCGTGGCTGACCTTGATACACGGATCGACCCCCAGGAATGGCCTTCATGTGTAACTCCCAGTGGATATGGGACCAAGTTAAAGTCAAATTGGACTGCTTAAGCTTCCTAAAATGAATATCATAAAAAGCCCAATCAGAACCAATGGAACCCAAATGCCGGATGTAAGATTGATACTGAATGAGCCCCAGCATTTCTTGTGGAAAACGTTGCCCATAAATGAACATAAAAACCTCAAAAGCGGTTAGCCACATATCCATAGAACCAATATTCTTAATATTCTTCTGAACCACTGAAAAAGCTGGTGGCCCCCCAGTTGTCGACCACTCCATAGTGACTGTATCGGGAGAAGATTGCGCCTGCTGAATATTCTGAGGTAATAGGGATGCCAAATCAATATACTCCCGGGCCCATATCTTATTTTTGATACTCACCGGAACCTCTGCATCTAAAGGTGTGGCCAATGACGTAAAACCCATAGATGGTGCATTGATCGTACCTAACACACCCAACGAATCTGACTGACTAACGCCAGACACATCACCACCTGATGTAGTAAGTACGGACGGACGGACACTATTGCCATGAGCATCAAACATTTGAGAATGTCCCACCGCGACCTGCGAGATACTGAAGCAGGCTGCACTGAGACCGGACGAGGCTGCGAGAAAGTCAGATCTGGTTGCGGCACTGGATCCATCAACACATGGCGCATAGTCATATCTGGTTGCGGCACTGGATCCATCACCACATGACGCATAGTCATATCTGGTTGCGACACTGGAGTCATCAACACGTGAGGCATAGATTGTCCTGGTTGTTGAAAAGTTTGTTGATTGGGGGGTAAGACCCCCGATGAACCAAGCAAATTTGGCGAAGTCATAGATTGTCCTGGTTGTTGAAAAAGTTGTGAATTGGGTAAGACCACAGACTGATCCAGCAAATTTGGCTGCTGATGGGAAAAGTTTGTCCCTGGGGACTGTCCAAATCCTTGAACAGTTGAATAACTCATCATCGATGGATTAGCCGACAAAGTAGTGGCTAAGGTGGTGCCAAAACAGTGACTAGCACAAGTGGTGATCGGCATTGCTGACTGAAATCCTGTGTACGGAGCTGATTGCGAAAACACGGAACAGTTCCCGAAGTAAGACGGTGATGAGACTGATGTTAGTACAGTGCGAGCAACCCCTGAAGACACTATTGGAGTGGACGTCCCGACTATTTGAATGTCGGCCACCGAAATTTGTGAAGCATTACTCCGAGTTCGTCTAACCCGAGCTGATTGACTGCGAGTGCACCGTTGACCTGCACTAACTGGTGATGCCCTGGACCGTGACCGATGGCTGACTGCCGAAGCACAACTCGAGGGGGGTGCCCGTTTGCGAGGCCGTCCACGTGGCATGCTGCAAATAAAAATGAAAACAGAGGACAAAAATATGTACACCACGTAAAAAATGCTGTTTGCATCTGAGGTGAGATTTATAATACAAGTGTACAAGATGATTAGTACCTGAAAACAATGGAACCTAAATCCCGCTGCAGATACCTGTTACCACAACCTCCAGAAAATTATGCAAGTGAGTAACAGAACAACAACATAATCAAATAAAGTGGTCCCAGTGAAAGCCAACAACACGTGTAAACAATTCAGCCAAACATACCACTGAACAAACCCCCGGCGCTGAAAACAATGTTATAATTAGGTAAAAACAAAAAGGATCAAACTGTCTAGGGATCAAGCATAAACATGACCCTAGTGACCTGAAATGAAAGTTATAGTAATCAGTCATACCAAAAATTAAACAACTAGGACACAAAATGTGACCTAGACCCGAAAGTCCAGGAAATTTGTTATCCTGGAACCCTCCAAAAACCAGTAAGCCAAGGGTATATGTAATTATTTACTGGACATGCACCAAAATAACCTGTAAAGCCCCTAAGGGTTAATTAATCATATACTGAAATGCCGAAAATTAAATTGTCATACCCCCAAAATGGCGAACCAGCACAAGGAGGGTAACTTCACAAGAAAGGGTGATAATCCCAAACCGAAATAACAACCCCAACTCCACATGTGTGATCGATATGTAAATACGAGGCATGTAGCCAATTTATAGTGTCAAAAAACTAAAACAAAAAACGTATGGGAAAATTAAACGACATGCCACGCCAGTAGGTACCTTGCATGTACTTCAAAGAAAGTAAAAGGTCAATGTGGACCGTACATGTTGCAATTGTGCGAGGTATACCGGTAAATTAAATTGGCAAATGGAGTGCAACAACGAGTCGAATACATGGATGTATATTATAATGGATAGAAAAACTCCGGGATGGGATCACACCCCTACTAAGGGCAAGTTATAACAAATATATAACCAGACCAATGACTAATAATGCATTGGGATAAACAAATAAGAAGGAAAACAAAAACACCAATAAAAACAAAACTAAACTCACTAGAGTAAAAACTCTAGACACCATCAACAACAGGTGCATGAGACACATATAGAGAAACCCCCCCAAACGGCAAACCAATATATTAGGTTCCTCATGAACCGAGCACAAGCGCCCCATGCCCAGACATAACTTGTACTGACAATTACACCCCAAAAACATTCAGGCCAGAAATTGACAACAAATAAACAATATTGAACGACACAACACCATTTCATACTAACCATTGTGACGCACATTAAGAATGTGCAACTCTCAAAGTACGTATATAATGGATGATGAGTCCACGAATGTTGCTATGATACCGCTCCATGCCAGCCTCATTTAAATGAATGCCATCGTCCAGAAAATTCTCCACCACTCCAGGCAACCGAGTGTGCTCCCAATGACATGAACCCGTGTCAGATATCAGAGCCTGATGTAAATTGTTATTAACAATGTCCACACATGCATTGTAGACAGGTACAGTGAGGTCGAATGGATTATGCTTGGCATGAAACCCCACCGTTGTCCTGTGAAACAAGCTGCAAATAATGACTGTGTCGACCGACGCATTTGACAGAAGAGCCAAACCCAGCTGGCGAAGCTGGAACAACAGCTGACCCGGTCCTGTGGTGGACAAGTCATTCCCACCACATTGCACCACAACACAACTGGGCTGAAATACGTCAATAGCATCAGATGCTATTACGTGAGTTTTTCGAACATCCGCACCTCCCTGACCCACGAAACGAATGTCCACATTCAAATCCGACACTCGCAAGTACGGGGCAAAGTTCACCATCGGCGGCCACTCTCGTCGAATCGACAACAAATTCTGATTGTATAAATGCGAGCCGAATCGAGCGATAAAGGAATGGCCCACGATCAAAATTCGAGTCGCCATAACTCAACATGCGTTAACAATAATGTGAAGGTATAAGTACGTACGTGAAAATTAACGAACAACACGATAATGACAATGGAAAAATTATTTCTGACTCTATTAAATGGCGGATGAAACTAAACTACGCTCTTACTTCCGGTTTACCTCCGCCCCGGAACTAAAGTCAAGGTCACTAATAAGACTGCCCTGGGACCTGCCGCATAAAAGCAACCAAACTTGACATTTAATTGCAACTTTATTAATCGATGTTTAGAAATAGCTTTATTGGACATTGTGACCATCGGTATGAATGCATACATTCCAGTGTTTATCGGACACAGTTCATACATATAATTGTCATACCTGAAAATAGACACCATTACTTTTACATAAATAATAAAGAGCGTTTATTCTTTACTTCTCTCTATCCCAGATGAAGTTATTGAGTATATGACAGGCGTGTATTATCGTGAATTATTGGAAGTATTGAGATGTACTATGTTGAATCACGTGTGGACGAAAAGGGTAATGCGAAATTACAACCCCCCAGAATGAATTGTCATATTCGATGTACACGTAATCACACACGACATTGTGGGTAACAATGTATGTGTCACACCTTGTTTTACCAAATGAATTCTATTATATCCCGTTCACAGTTATATGCTATTCAGAAAACATATCGATTTAATGTCTGAGCAGAATTAGTTGTTTAACGGGTTAGTATCAATTAAGGTTGATAAACTGTGTCATTGTTAGCATTAACACGAAAATTAGTTATCCAAAACATGCATACATAATACGTCCAGGTCACTCAATGATAGAAATTGCCTCGTTGACATTGTTATAACAACATTACGTAATAACCACTTATCACTCCATTCACACTTACGCTCATTTAGCACCGATGATGTAACATTATATCACTGCTATTGTATCAATTGATAGGTTCAGACAAGTTCGATGTTTAGAAATAGATTATACCAATTGTAAAAATAAGCCACAACAACAACAACAACAACAACACCAACAACAACAACAACAACAACAACAGCCACCAAGCGACATAACATCCTGCTTTGATGATCCAATGGCCAATGTCCATGAAGATTTTATTTCCGATGCAAGTCATATTTCCGACTAACTCCTGAAAAGTTACCTATAATTCTGCTGTGGTTAAGCAGTCCATTATTTAGGGCATAACTGTATGTAGGCCTATCAGTGGATGAATAGTCTGCCGGAGAAGTACTGTGTAGACAGGTCTTGTCGGTAAGAGAGTCAGACGAGAAGTGAAGGCTCGGCTATTAAAACATAGTAATGCGATAGCGAACATCAAACGAGTCTGCGCACGCATATCTGTCAAAGGATACAATAGCAGTCATTGGTCAATTTATCCCCGGTGTCAGCTCAGTACCCAATCGGGACGAAGCCGGAGGTCAACTCATTTGTTTTTGCTCATTATAGTACGTCACTTGGACATTTTATCAGTTTATCACGTGATCACTAAATGTGGCAATCGGGTATCCACCGATGCCTGCAATTTATTATTTATAATAATTGGACTCATTGATCTCACGTAAATAATACTCTTAGTTGTTCCAATAAAATAGTTATCAAATTCGATCACCAATAGATTTGACTGTGGAATATAATGACCTTTAACTTATTTATCGATCTATGTTAGAACATGGTCTTAACAAAAAACTTGACCATAACAAAAATTACCTTACATTTATGCATGAATCTAATTAGACCATGCGTAAATATTGTCAGCTTATCGTCTGATGAGCAAATCCGATGTTTATCAAAAATAGTACAACTTCCAGTTGGTAATTACTCTTACGAATGAAGAGCGTTGAACATATACGAAATTACTACACGAATGAACTGAAATTTATATTTTCACATCTTACCAACAACAGATACAGACATAGTCATAGTGTTATACTATCTTACATGTACCCATGCTATGACATCATTCGAAGGGGCAATACACTCAAGGAGTTAAAGTGACACGAAACAAGGGACGTGATGTAATATTGGTGTTTGAATCTTAAAGGAACACAAGACACTCTAAAGGGACACTCATTATGAATGAATGTTAACAATACAAGCGCACGAATGAATAGCGTTGAACATATACAAAATTACTACACGAATGAATTGAACCTTGAAATTTATATTTCACATCTTACCAACAACAGCTACAGGCATTATCATAGGGTTATACTGTCTTGCATGTACACACGCTATGACATCATTAAAGGCGGACAATCCACTCACGGTGTGACAACAGATACAGACATAGGCATAGTGTTATACAGTCTTCTATGTACCAATGCTATGACATAATTAAAGGGGGATAATACACGCACGGTGTGGAATGTTAAAGTGACACGCGGTAAGGGAAGTGATGTAATATTGGTGAAACCCCCTCCCCACTTATAGATATATAACGAAGACGAGAATAACATGTTGATGAAGTTTATTGAAATTTAATCATTGTCTGAATCTTCGGCCGTTAGATTTACTTCTAAGAGTTTCTTGAATTTTCTCATCGCTTCATCTGCAGCCCATTCATTATTATATCCGTGTTTGGTCAGTTTGACCATTTTCTTCATGATCATGTTATGTATGCGTGATGTTTTCAATCGATACTGGTATTCTATTAATCGTCTATAACTTTTGAGAAACAGGGCAAACTCTGTGTCGCTGGTATCCTCTTTTCCCGACATGCTCTCATCTCCCGAAATGCTCTCTTCTTCTTTCACATCATTGGTGACGCGTTTCATCATACTTTTGAATGTGTCCATCTCGTTGACACATGGCGCAGCTTTCTTAAGACCGAATACCGTTCTACTACCGACGACATTACCATCTTCTGAATCTGATAGCGTTCCCCGTTCATCTTCATCTGAATCTAGAACCGCTTCGTCAGATTCATCGGTATCTTCTCCGAAGAGAGTTGGTTTTGTCTCGGACATAACTCCGTGTTTAATCTGTTTATGTCTTTGTAGATTGTAGTTCGTCGATAAAATAATTCCGCATAAATCACACCCGTACATTATCGCGAATTATTGGAAGAACCATCACTCTTATAAGTAGCGATAAAAAGAGAGAATAAGGTGTGGTATACAACCGTCGCGCTAAGAGTACGTTCGTCCCGGGGCTAGGGTATAGATATTTGACCGCCGGTGATTCAATTAATGCAAATTTATCAGTATGGTACTCTATGTATTCATTCATGATTTGGCTAATCGTATGACACTGGTCTTTTCATTTTCTTCTTATTATTAGACAAACCTCCAACAGACACTCTCTTGTTGGTTTGTTTGGACGCTTTACGTGTGTTTGTCAACTTATTTGCTGCAACTTCGGCCTTAGCCATTTCAATCGCTTGAGCGATGGGTGTCACCACATTAATATGTGGTTTTAGAACGTCTTCTTCACTATCACTATTTTTAGTTCTGTCAATAAAGTATCGACCCTGATTATCTGGTATTAACTTCCCATCAACCATGTCTCTGAAATGTTTTCTCCACATTTCAAGATCTGCTGGAATATACGGGATCGACAAGTTTCTTCAAAATGTAGTGTACAAGTCACTCTTTTTTCTGCATTTTATTTTAGAAAGTTTATCGCCTCTTATAAAAATCGATTATTGGCCATGAATGCCAAATGCACCATGATAGTTATCGATGTCAATAATGCGTTTCGTTGAGATCTTGATTGAGTATGCACCAATCAATTAACAATGACACAGAATATCACAAAGTATATTCAAGGGGGTGAGAAAAAGAGCAAATGAGCAAAAAAATGAGCAAATGAGCAAATAAATGAGCAAATGAGCAAAAAAATGAGCAAATGAGTAAAATAAATGAGCAAATGAGCAAAAAAAATGAGCAAAAATTGGTTGTACTAAAATATTCCCAAAAACCCAAAACTTCAAAAATTTCAAAAAACTTCAAAAATTTCAAAAACCGCCGCCGCAGTAAAATACCGCAATACCGCCGCCGGCGGACCCCGCAGTAAAATACCGCAATGCCGCCGCCGCCGCCGCCGGGGTCTTATTTTTGAAGTTTTTGAAATTTTTGAAGTTTTTTGAAATTTTTGAAGTTTTTGAAATTTTTGAAGTTTTTGAAATTTTGGAAGTTTTTTGAATTTTTTGAAGTTTTTGAAATTTTTGAAGTTTTTGAAATTTTTGAAATTTTTTGAAATTTTTGAAGTTTTGGGTTTTTGGGAATATTTTAGTACAACCAATTTTTGCTCATTTTTTTTGCTCATATAACATCCTTTGACAGATATGCGTGCGCAGACTCGTTTGATGTTCGCTATCGCATTACTATGTTTTAATAGCCGAGCCTTCACTTCTCGTCTGACTCTCTTACCGACAAGACCTGTCTACACAGTACTTCTCCGGCAGACTATTCATCCACTGATAGGCCTACATACAGTTATGCCCTAAATAATGGACTGCTTAACCACAGCAGAATTATAGGTAACTTTTCAGGAGTTAGTCGGAAATATGACTTGCATCGGAAATAAAATCTTCATGGACATTGGCCATTGGATCATCAAAGCAGGATGTTATGTCGCTTGGTGGCTGTTGTTGTTGTTGTTGTTGTTGTTGTTGTTGTTGTTGGTGTTGTTGTTGTTGTTGTTGTTGTGGCTTATTTTTACAATTGGTATAATCTATTTCTAAACATCGAACTTGTCTGAACCTATCAATTGATACAATAGCAGTGATATAATGTTACATCATCGGTGCTAACTGGAGTTTCGGTATACAAAATGAGCGTAAGTGTGAATGGAGTGATAAGTGGTTATTACGTAATGTTGTTATAACAATGTCAACGAGGCAATTTCTATCATTGAGTGACCTGGACGTATTATGTATGCATGTTTTGGATAACTAAATTTTCGTGTTAATGCTAACAATGACACAGTTTATCAACCTTAATTGATACTAACCCGTTAAACAACTAATTCTGCTCAGACATTAAATCGATATGTTTTCTGAATAGCATATAACTGTGAACGGGATATAATAGAATTCATTTGGTAAAACAAGGTGTGACACATACATTGTTACCCACAATGTCGTGTGTGATTACGTGTACATCGAATATGACAATTCATTCTGGGGGGTTGTAATTTCGCATTACCCTTTTCGTCCACACGTGATTCAACATAGTACATCTCAATACTTCCAATAATTCACGATAATACACGCCTGTCATATACTCAATAACTTCATCTGGGATAGAGAGAAGTAAAGAATAAACGCTCTTTATTATTTATGTAAAAGTAATGGTGTCTATTTTCAGGTATGACAATTATATGTATGAACTGTGTCCGATAAACACTGGAATGTATGCATTCATACCGATGGTCACAATGTCCAATAAAGCTATTTCTAAACATCGATTAATAAATACATTGAAACATTGGTTGAACAAAAAAATAACGAAAGATATTACACGCAAATAATTTTAATAAACATTCGACATTTTAATATCGAGATTATCAGAAACCGTTAACTCGTTATAATTTTTTTATTTAAACTTTTTTTTTAGAGAAATAATTTTGGGGGTTTTGAAATTTTTTCTTTTTTTGAAATTTTGAAATTTTTGGAAGATTTGATATTTTGGAAGTTTTGGGTTTTTGAAATTTTTTTGGAAAAATAATTTTTTGATTTTAAAATTTTTTGGAAAAATAAATTTTGGAAGTTTTGAATTTTTTTTTGGGTTTTGATAATTTGGAAGTTTTGAAATTTTTTTGGGGTTTTGATAATTTGGAAGTTTTGAAATTTTGGAATATTTTAGTACAACCAATTTTACCCACAAACAATTTTACCCTCAAACAATTTTACCCTCAAACAATTTTAGACCCAAAGATTCTATTTTTATATGTGAAGCTAACGAGACACCCACAACCAATTTAGACCCAAAGATTCTATTTTTAGATGTGAGGCGAACGAGCCTCCTATTCTTCTATATAGGTTCTATAATATTTTCGGACATAAATTCCGAGCCCCATCCCTCTGAGTTTATGACCAAAATCAGTATGTGAATACTGAAACACACTATTAAGAATAACAGCAAGTTTGATATCTTGTTCAATGTTAATGTATATTTCCACAAGTAATACTTTCCCTACAACACAAGTAGGCATTTTACGTCATTTCGGTCGAGGTAGTTCAATATTTCTGCAGCTGGAAAAAAAAATAAAAAAATAATAAAAAAAAAAAAATTCCCTACCTACCTACCCTAATTTTTTCTCTCCGTTATCGGAAACATATTATCTTTTTTATTTGGCCTAACGTGAGTAGATTTGGACAAGGGAAACAATGGTGCATCATATAAATGGTTGGACGTATTAGTGATAAGTCCAACTTAAAGTGCTGGGAGCGTTTAGGTTATAGAAGTTTACAATATTACATTATTTTAACTTGACGTGCAAATGTGTATGGGTAAATTAAATGTCAACCTTAGGCAGCTGCTTTGGCGGCTTAATTTTCATCGATTTCGACCAAACTAGATGTTCGGTGTGTCTGTGATGGATATCTGCAAAATATGCGTAGAACAACAAAGCAGATGTGCATATCCATCCATATGCACCATGATATGCATGGGAGCAAATTAGATATGCACATTGTTGCTTACATATTCCACTTGTCTGCTTGACGCTCCTTGGAATGCAAACGTATCTATATATGTTTGTATCGATTCACAATCATGCATGTGATGACAGTGACGTAGTTCTTGGGCAAAACTATAGTAAGTTATTTGATGTCCATACTTATATTGGAGCGTACCCAGAGACAATCTTGAAATATCGGTATTTTTTCGCCAGTAATGTTTACATCGAAAAGGAAAATTCAGAAACATACATGTATTGGTTTGAGTTAGTTCTATGCTGATGTTTTTCCATTAAACATTTTGATATTCAAGAGCTTTGTTTATTGAAATTTGTTCCCACACTAAGTCTTAATACACATAATATTATACGTAGAGGAACTTCGGTAATCGATATATCATGACACTTTAGCGCTAGTGGTGTAGCGTCTATCGCCTCCAGACAGGGTCTACATCCGTAGCCCAACATTGTGATGTACATGTTGTATATTATATAATAACTAACTTCCATCCCGACATTATAACGTAGCGGCCCCGACTTTTAAAGTTGGTAAAGAATATAATCTAATCGTTATCAGTTTTTCAATTCGACGAGTTGATTTCCTCTGATGTCTCAATTGTGTTCAGTCGACACAGACAATGTAAATGTATTATCTGTGGCCTTGTGATATTATGGTGACTGCACGGTCACCTCGCACACGTTATATAGGCCTCCGCTCCGAATTGGTCAGTAACACTCCTCGGTGACTAACCAGTTTATGTACTAGTAATGTCTTATAGATCTCAACGCTTACTTTCCTTCATTAAATGTTGCTCACGAGTCTAAGTGGCAAGGGATTTATAAGTATGGTCAGTCTGAGCACTGGCTGTTATACCGCGTTATCCATGGCTCTGTGATTATCACCTAAATGTCTGCTATTTTTCAAATACTTTATCGTCAAATCTGTTTTTCTCAGGTATGCATCAGGTAAGAATAATTGAAATGGGTGTCATATATAATTCAATGGTGTCCCATAGAAGTAACCAATAATTTGGTTCCGAGGTTTGGTTCATTGGAAGTATATGAACATGCTTCTGTAAGTGTTTAAATAAGTTGGAGCTAAGTTAGCCATTGGTTCCATAATCCATATAGACTCCTTTTCCTATACTCCCATTACTTCCTATGAATTACTTTTATGGTAAATGGCTGGAAGCAGTTTCTTTTTATTTTTAAATTTCGCAGTGTGTGTTGGTCAGAACAAAACAAGCTAATGGCACCCTTACATATAATTACAGAACCGTTTGCGATAAAATAAATGCTGTCCAGTATGCCGGCAATGTGTCTGGAGAAACTTTTGTGAAGTATATCATTTTGTTGCCGACTTCGTGGGCGCTATAGTGACACCCTACAGCCCCCACTGTAAACACAGGGTCAAATCGCTTTAAGGCCGTCTTGATGGATATGACGTTGCTTCTCAATCAACACATACTTGGGATAAACGTCAGGTTATAATACTGTTGGTGTTTCATTTAGGACTGATAAACCCCATTCATGTTGTGAGGTTCTAATCGATACATCATCATATGTTGGTACCAATTGTTCTATATACATAATAATACATAAAATTTGTGTATATGAAACAATTAGACCTTAATATCTTTCTGATTTCCAATTTGTTATCACGTTATTGTATAGAAGAACTTCATTCCAATGTGTCCCATGTGACTTAAGTGGTGGTGAAATGGCACATGGAACAAGTTCGCCCTGAAAAAAACCTTATCGTTGCCAAATGCTACACAATACTGAGTGGCATTAATTCCGTTCTATGTTGTGCTATGTAAACAAAATTGAGGGGGTACCTCGATGGAACTGTCGCTGGTAGAGTGTCACTAACTGTTGTGGCACTGCCTTTTATTTTGCTCGAAAGAGCAAAAAATTGTCTACATATTGGTGACAAGCCGACCAATGTATCTCTTATAGTTCACAAGAACTACATCGTCAAACTTTAAAATTCGATTATCTCGTAACATTGAAAAAGGCACTTAGAACAAGTTGGAACTGAGGTGATGAAATTTACTGCTGTAAACGTGGTTCTCACTGCCCTCTATTGTACTTACCTTCATGTCACACAGTTATAAATGTACCGTCCTCTCACACTATGCAGCATCTCTGTCTATGAACATAATTAATGACTAATTCTCATCTATTTACATTCCAGTACCTATCTGTCACGAGATTCACTAACCATCAGCTTCTATAATTATAAAAACCTCCCACCAACAATGTGAAATGTGCATTCGAGTAAACTCACCATTCACTAGTATCACCGACTAAATTAATGACTAATTCTCATCTATTTACATTCGGGTACCTATCTGTCACGAGATTCACTAACCATCAGCTTCTATAATTATGAAAACCTCCCACCAACAATATGTGAAAATAACTGTATTTCAGGAAACCCCTCATTCACCCAAAGTGTGAAATTAACTGTTTTTCTGTAATCATACTTACCTCAAGTTCCTCATACTTGCTTACCTCTGCACACTCTACTTCGTCGGGAACAAGTTGCCTTTATTAGTCGAGTTTTTCAAAAACTCGACTTATGGTTTGACGAGGGACGGTTGGCGGGCGGGCGGACCCAAAGAATGCCTTATAACTTTGACATTTGTGAATGGATTCAAAAAAAATTTGGTATGGCAGTTGCTCCCAATGACTATTTACTGCCTGTAGAAAATGGGTCACGTCCGTACTTTTTAACAAGAGTTATCCATCTTAGATGGTTTTTCACCGATAGCGCGATAACTAACGCAAATATTAACCAATTTCAACAAACCAGGTTTGTCCGAATTTTGTTTCCGGAGTTATGGGTCTTAGTTTGTCTATTTTTAGCAATTTTATCACCGTTAGCGCGATGACTCGATGAAATATTAACCGATTTCAACAATATTTGGTATATGAGTCTCCTGCAACAATATCTCGGACGAGTTCGAAAACCAGGTTTGTCCGAATTTTTTTCGCGGAGTTATGGGTCTTAGTTTGTCTATATTTAGCAATTTTATCACCGTTAGCATGATAACTCGATGAAATATTAACTGATTTCAACAATATTTGGTATATGAGTCTCCTGCAACAATATCTCGGACTCTTTCGAAAACCAGGTTTGTCCGAATTTTTTTCGCGGAGTTATGGGTCTTAGTTTGTCTATTTTTAGCAATTTTCTCACCGTTAGCGCGATAACTCGATGAGATATTAACCGATTTCAACAATATTTGGTATATGAGTCTCCTGCAACTATATCTCGGACGAGTTCGATAACCAGGTTTGTCCAAATTTTTTTTCGCAGAGTTATGGGTCTTAGTTTGTCTATTTTTAGCAATGTTATCACCGTTAGCACGATAACTCAATGAAATATTAACCGATTTAAACAATATTTGGTATATGAGTCTATTGCAACAATATCTCGAACGAGTTCGAAAACCTGGTTTGTCAATGAAATATTAACGGATTCAATTGATATTTGGTATATAGGTCTATTGCAATAATATACCACCGTCCAACTTTTTTTCCCGGAGTTGTGCACCTTATTTGCAGAAGTTTGGTTCGACTGCCAAAAAACTCGACAAAAGCATCTTAGATGCGTACCCCTTGTTATTTATAGGTTCCTATCTGTCATGTTCGCACAAACAATCTGCTTCTATAAATTGATAAAAAATGTCCCATGTAATCCAGATAACTCTACCATTATATTCATGACTGTACAGTAAGTAGGGATTCTAACCACTCTCTACACTCGACTCCAGCAGGAATAACGGTTATGTTCTCCATGTAATAGACTCATTTTGGTTCATACCTGCAATGAGACCCACTCACTATATGCCTCACCACTCTCTACCTCACCATCTTCTACCTCACCATTCTTAACACACTCCACTCTCTACCCCACCTTTCTCTACTTCACCATATTCTACATCACCACTCTCCACCTCACTTTTTGTGATATTTCTAGCCACCCTTGAATACAATTTACAAATAGAACTCTCGCTGTCACCCCCCCCCCACTCACCACCATTTGTAGGCGCAGTCTCCTTGTACATATACTCTAGTAAAGAGGTTTCTTACTGTCTACATATATACTTACTATCAATGTGTATATTCTGTGATACAAATAGTTATCTTACTGTTGTGTGCATCTTTGTACAATAAGTTCCTAAAATAGAATATTGTAAACTGCACACTCTACTCCAGCAGGAATAACGTGATGTCATGTTCCATGGCTATAGTAGAACATGACTCCTTCAGGTACAAACATGTATGTAATGAGACCATTAGTTACTATAATTTATGAGCTTCTCTGTTCCGTGATGTCATGTTTTCCAGCTACAGTAGAACATGACTCCTTCAGGTACAAACCTCTACGTAATGAGACCATTAGGTTCTATAATTTATGAGCTTCTCTGTTCCGCGATGTCATGTTTTCCAGCTACAGTAGAACATGACTCCTTCAGGTACAAACCTGTATGTAATCAGACCATATGGTTCATTGTAATGAGATTCGTGACAAACATAAACCGTGGTTCGATTGCGCATGTTATGAGATGAAACAACAGTTGAAGCTATGTGCATGGGAACTTAATGCTCGGCCGGGAAAAATATGTTTCGCGAAAGCGTCAATATAAAAAACTCATAAAAAGGAAACGTGGTGATTATCGGAGTAATATATATGGGCAACTGGTACACATGCAAAACAATAAGCTGAAGGAATACTGGTCGCTAGTTAAACAATTGGATCGCGAGTCCTCTAATTCAAATAAAATGTCGCAATCAGTTAGCCCCGATGAACTCTACAAACACTTTAAAAATCTCGGACAGACAACGGACGACACCGGTGACCCTTTCTCTGATAACATCCATGGCCAGGTATCTGACATGGAACAAAATATCTCCTCCAATAATCACCTTGATTATGACATATCTACAGAAGAAGTTGAAAAAGCATTGCTTAATTTAAAAATCGGAAAATCGGCCTGCCCTGACAACATTAAAGCTGAAATGCTGAAAGCTTCTAAAATATATACTCTCCCACTGTTAACTGCTATTCCAAAATGTAATAATGCAAATTCCCCGGACCAGATGCGGGGTCTGACATTAACTAGTGTTCTTGGGAAAATGTATGCCAGCATTCTTCTCGGGCGTCTAGACGAATAATTAAACGAAATGGAGGTTCCTTCCGAATATCAGTGTGGCTTCAGAAAGAATTACAGGACCACAGACAATTTATTTATTTTAAAATGTTTAATTGAAAAACGTATAAATGATGGCAAAAAATTATACACATGCTTTGTGGACTTCAAAAAGGCATTCGACAGTGTCTGACAAGAAGGATTATTATATAAACTATTAAATCTAGGAATTGGGGGAAACATCTATATGTGCTTGAAAGAAATAATAACCTGTTATTCTTCAAGGTTAAAAATCAATGGAAATTCTCTTACTGCACCCATAAACAGCCAAATCGGCTTAATGCAAGGAATTAACCTTAGCCCTTTATTATTCAATATTTTCGTAGATGGTCTAGCAGAAGATCTAATGGCCGACGACATGCATGCACCTTGCATAGATAATTTTAAAGTACCGTGTTTACTGTACGCTGACGATCTCGTATTAACTTCGGAGTCACAAGACGGCTTGCAAAAAATGTTGACTCAACTGTACATTTTTTGTACGCGGTGGAAACTAACTGTGAACAAAAGTAAGACCAAAATATTGATTTTTAACAAAAGTGGAAAAAAACTAAAACACAATCCTTTTCAAATTGGTACTCATACGTTGTAAACGACACAACAATATACATATCTTGGGTTGAAACTAGCGACGTCTGGCACTTTCTCACATGCATTAAACGATTTAAAGATTAGAGCATTGGGAACTCATTTTTCACTACAAAGAACATGTGACGACTCGGCACCCATTGATGTCACGTGCAAACTTTTTGATTCTTGTGTAAAACCGATATTGACTTATGAATCTGACTATTCAGAAAGTCGCAAGGAAAATCCCATCGAAAAATTCCACACAAAATTTTGTAAACGAATTTTGGGATTATTTAGGAACACATCTAATATGGCTGTAGTAGCCGAAATGGGTAGATTTCCGATCTATATCAATGTATTAAGGAACATGATAGTCTATTGGCTTCGAGCTAACACTTTGTGTGATAAACGATTGGTGTACAAATGTTTAAAATTGATTTCTTGTGATGCAGATAATGAGTGGTTACAGTGTATTAAAAATAACTTACATAAATATGGATTTGGGTACGTGTGGGAATCACCAAAATCAGTCAACATAGATACTTTTGGGGAGAAATTTCAATCCCGATTACAAGACCATTTCCGACAAGCATGGAGGAACCTTGATATAAAAGGTGCATGTGCAGAAAATAGTAAATTAGAATTTATGGGAAAAATCAAAACAGATTTTGAAACAAGGGCTTCTTATTTAACAACGTTATCTCGAAATGAAAGACGTCCAATATCGAAACTTGTTACAAGCTCGCACAAGCTAGAAATAGAAATAGGCAGACATGTGAAACCTAATCCAATCCCCGTAGAGGAACGAACTTGCAAACAATGTAGTCATAATATTCCCGCTAAAGATAAACCTATCGAAGATGAGTCTCACTTTTTATTACACTGCCCGAAGTACCACAATCCTAGGCAAGTTTTTTGCAGTTACGCGAAGAATGTGATCTCAAATTACAATGTGTTAGACGAGCGCCAAAAGCTTCAAGAAATATTCAAATCTAATGATAAACAACTGAGCAGAGCTCTAAGTAAATATTTAATTGAAGCCGAAATATTACGACAATATAGTCGGGGAGCCAATAAGGTCCACCTGCACCCCCCCGATGATTACAAATAACCTTATTTTTATTGTTCCCTATGGTATCCAGATAAAGAATCCGGATTTCACCGAAAAATAAAGGTGGCCCTACTATGTGCTAGAGCCATTTGAATCCAAGATGGCCGCCATTTCCTCTAATTCCGACCAGCTGTATTTAATCGTTGTAATAGATCGGTTGTTAGCAAAAGACACAGACAAAATGTATGCCATTTTGTTGGTATTATGTCCTTCTTCAAAATGACGGCAAATAATTTCGAAAAAAATTCAAAATGGCCGCCGAAAAATGAATTCATATGCACGAAAATAGGAAATTTAATTAATATTTCACCATATCTTCCATTTTTCTTCACATTAATCCTCAGTAAATGGCAATATTTTTAAGACAGTCATCAAGCGTGATATTATAGCGTCATTTTAAAGACATTTTCCATTGACGAGGGTTCCGTAATAGATAGAGATAGAGGATTCGAAAAAGAGGGGTGAAATTTTTGATTTTTTTTGCAAGACGATTTTGATAGTCATTTTATCGACAAACCACACAGGCTGTTAATATAATGTCAACAACTATGTGCTTTATTTTATTGGACGGATGTTTTACTTCAATTGGAATGAAATTACCACACCCTTCATTTAAGATTTTATAGGACTTCAGGTGTGTGATAACAAAGACTACTTTGGCAATAATATTATTTATTGAGATAAAATCTCCAATAATAACACATGAATAAATATGAATACTTACACTCTCCTTACTCTCACTGTTTGTGAGATAACTACCCATTATAATCTCACAACTTGATTCAAACTATACGAATGTCCCAATATATAAAACCCCAAATTCAGATATTCGTGTTCGGTTCTTAACGAAACCTCACACGTCTTACTCCCAGCGAAGACATACACACAATGAAGATGGCTCCCAAATATGGTCAAGGGAGATGACCATAACGGTGGAACCAATCCCGATGTGTATTGCCAAACGCCTCATCTAATATGCATCCCAAATAGTATATAAGAAACAACCACATCCCATCACATCATGCTTTCACTAGACTCATCTCATCTCGAGGTTATATCCAGGCATCATTCACACCAGGCATCACCCATTCGGGGACATCACTTCGCGGCGACTCTTGATCATTATATTTGTACACACTGCATATCTTATTCACAACATAATAAAGACTTGTACCTACTATATCTATGTGTTCATTACCTCACATAGTATTAATGGTACCGTGAACAGTTCTACGTCTCACCACACAACTTGAAGTCTCGGCCACTAGACGATCACTACAGAGCAGAAACAATCTCAAACCGCTACTCAACCACGGGGATACAGCCTTACACTCCAGCCACGGATAGACAGCCTCACACACTAGACCACTGCATCGGTCAACCATAACTCAACCATTCGGACACACAGGAACCCTTCGGACACACAGAACCGCATACCAACCCTTCGGACACACAGGACTGCATACCAACCCTTCGGACACACAGGACTGCACACCAACCCTTCGGACACACAGGACCGCATACATACTCATCTGATATAGACGAATCAACCTTTTATTCTCATACAACCAGCTCACATCGTGTATCCAGCTAAAAACATTACTCACGCCTCTTGCAGACCAGATTCAGATCCACATAAACATTAACATCCGATTTGGACACCCTTCGGCTTCCAATAAACACGACAAGAACATTCTGTACATCATTCATCATCACAGACTTGTGCACATTATTCTTCTCGGAAATTGGTGAGTGACCATCTTTTCTTTCCCATTTGCTGTCAAATTGCACACCCCCTATTTTTAGCATTCTTTTACTCCTTTTTTTTCACGTGGGTTATGGACACATCACCTGATTCTACTACACCTACACTACCTACCCATCCTACTACAATACATGCTTCAAACGATCAGCCCATACCACCCACCTCTCACAAACAACATTCAGTTCTTAATTTTAAAACTTACTGTAGATACGCTTTACCCCACCAAATAACTTTATCGCCACAACTCATTAAATATTGCAATCCCATTCGCATTGATATAACGCAAGATACAATCCGCTTATACGTGCGTTGTATGATTACAAATAACTACTCAGGACATACACTAGATTCTTGGAACGAGTGGCATACATTTCCGGCTCATTTTACGGATTATCCAAAACTTATTGTCAACTCTATAGTCGCGGCAATTCCCATAAAACATCCTAATAAATCACCTGAATCGTGTCAAATACACCTGAATCGCATAATACACTGCCACGGCACTTGGAAAAAAATACAACATATTTCGCACCCATACCATAGATCCCAAAACAGACACCGTTAATCCTTAATAACATAATGGAGTCACCACCTCCGCAGAGCAGCGATTATTTTCATCCAAGCCAAAATTATCAGCATCACCTTGAATTAAACAGGGAAATGGACCGATCAACCGCAAGATCCCCCCACACAGACATTACTAATGAAATGGGCAAAGATGCTCAAAACTTGCTATTGTCACGGATTACCCATGAAATTAGCCATTTCACTAGTTCTATCCGCGACCAGACTGAAAGTTTAAAAACACAAACAACAATAACATCACTGTTGGGGATGAATTCCATTATTGAACCCTTCGATGGCAAGCCTGACGCTTTTCCCCAATGGGTCCATGCGGTGGAAAAATACTCCCGCGCGATTTCGGCACAAGATGAGACTATCATAAAAATTGCCGCTCAAACATGTAAATCTCAAGTTTCTGAATTTATTCAACGCTTCATAAATGAAAATAACACAGACGGAAAATTCACGTTCACCTGGACCGATCTGAAATCACAGTTACGCTCATTATTCAGTTCCATAACTGATTCTCCTCAAGCCCTTTCCTCATTACGAGCCATTAGGCAGAGATATACGGAAACAATTGCCATGTTTGCAGAACGCATACATACCCTTGCTAAACACGCGTTTACTGATGAAATTAACACAAGAGCAGTGCAAACACAATTAGTAGCATTTTTTTCCAACGGTATTCGCGACTCTAGTATCAAATTCAGGCTTCTCAAAGACGACCCCGTAACGCTTGATAGAGCTACTGATATTGCCCTACGCGAAATGAACCTTCGGCAACGCTATCGCTTACGTTACGGTGAACATCATAATGATTATAACCAATTCCCACAGTTACAATCCCCTCAACCAATGGATATCGACAATAACCACCGGCACATTCCAAGAGGGCCATCACAATCCACTTACACCCCCCGCCAATCCAAAGACAGACACCGAATCAATGATCACCCCCACAGGCGCCAACCTTCAAATTCTCACCACCCCTACTCTGAACCAAGGGTCTCCCATCCAAACCGCATCCAAACCATGGATGCAAGATATACTACAACAGCTCAACGACCCCTCTTCTGTACATACTGCAGATTAAACAATCATACCACAGACCAATGCAGACGTCGGGCTCAAAATAATAACCAATTTTTAAACAGATAAGGACTCATTCCTGCACAAATTTGACCCCAAGTAGACACAAGGCAATGAGTCCAATTACACATCAAATTAGCACCATAGGCGGCCACAATCATAGATATGCTAAAGCTCATCGAACATACGAATCTCAAAAGCATAGAGTCTATGATTCACAGCTGCAGCCCATTAATCATTACCCCACGCTACCATCAAAGTGTCAAAACCAACGATATATTAATTACCGCACGCGGCGCCCACTTAATCTTCCTCGCCGCAGGCAGGTCACACATACCACCAACTGCAATAACAGGTGTCCCTCTATGAAATCCATATTTCATAATATCTCAAATAAGTCTATCTTACCTCTTCTTGATTTAAACTTTCCTTCCCAATTTAAAACCGTGAATCGCCTTGAAAAACCAAAGCACCAACAAATTACTAATTCTCATTCATCATCCAAAAGAAAGTCAACATGCGCCAATTCTCGCGAATCACATTCCAATACCGCAATTAACCCTGTAATACCACCATTAAAACCCATACAACACACTATACCAGTACTTAAATATCCAAGTGATATGACAGATGGTGCTCTAAACCAAACACCATGCTCAACTATCATTAAAATACACAAACAACGCATTCGTTCACTATTAGACACCGGGGCAACCACCAGTTGCTTGAAATACGACATTTATAGATCCATACCAAATCGACCACCTTTAATTAAAGAACATGTGTTACTCACATCAGCCGATGGAACACCAATGAAAGTTTTTGGATCCACACATCTCACATTTAGAATCGGAAAACTCATTCTTACTCACAAATTTGTCATATGTGCAACCTTGTCCCGTCCCTGCATTTTAGGGCGCGACTTTATGAAACAACACAGTATTAGACTTTACATTGATCTAGAAAAATTCAGAATACAGAATCAATTATACCCAATGTTAAGGGACGGTCACATTGCATCACTCATCCGATCAACAAATAACGTTTCATTATCACCCCACTCATGCGCCATCATAACAGGCAGACTCATAGGGCCAAATGATATGTTTAACACACCTATAATCCGAATAGGCAAAGGTAACATGTCCATTTTCGAACAGGAACCAAATGTACATGTAACCGACACGATAGCAGATGCAAATAATCCAAATATTTGCGTCATGATAGAAAACCAATCGGCGTCACATATGTCCATTAGGAAAGGTCGTGTAATAGCACAAGCATTTGGCACTCAAGAGCAAATGATATGCAGGGCATCCGATGAGCAAAACATTAACTCATCTCCGCCAATCAAACACAGTATAAACACCATAGGTGACCGGCAAGACATTAACCCTCCAGTCACCAAGACTCAACCTATATCTATCGATGATATCGTGGCACCTCAACACCTTAAACAGCAAATATTGCAACTAGTATCACAATACCCTGATGTTTTTACAAATGACATAAACAAGATAGGATATTGTCCAAAAATTAAAATGAAAATCGACCTCAAACCAATACTTTACCTATTTTTTGCAAAAAATATCCGACACCACTGAACAAACAACGAATTATGGCTGCTGAGATAAAAAAAATATTAGATGCAGACATTATTAGACCCACTGCCCATTCATCGTGGGGATTTCCCAGTCTCCTCATACGCAAATCCACACCCAACCCCGATGGTACTCCAAATTACCGATTGGTAATCGATCTGAGAAAACTCAATGATGTTTCCATTCCATTAAAATGGTCTATGCCTAGTTTTACAGAAATATCGTCCAAGTTACTCGGCTCAACTATTTTCAGTAGCTTTGATTTATCAAATGCTTATCATGTTATTGGAGTCGAACCCGAACTTGTTCCCATATTAACTATGAATACGTCCGAAGGACAATACAGTTATCAAAGAGCCCCGATGGGATATGTCTCGAGCTCAGGGTATTTTTTAAAACTCATGAACATGGCCCTACACGATTTACCATTTGTAGAAGGATTTGTCGATGACCTGATCTGTCATAGCTCCGATCCTCAAACGCATATACAGCAGCTCACAAAATTATTTGACAGACTCAGGGAATACGGCTTAATAGTTAAACTATCAAAATCTAAATTTTGCCAACCACAAGTCAAATTTTTAGGACATATTATTTCCGACAAGGGCACATCCCCTGACCCTGAAAAAATTTCAATTATCAAGTCTCTACCACCTCCGAAATCAGTTAAAGAAGTCCGCAGATTACTGGGAATTCTTAATTTTTACAGGTCATATTCTCCTACTTTCGCATCCACGGCATTGCCTTTAATCAAACTCACAGCCAAATATGCTAAATTTGTGTGGGATGCGCCGTGCCAAACAGCGTTCGACACGCTTAAAGAAAGCTTAGCAACCGCCCCCATCTTAGCTTACCCAAATCCCGACAAACTGTTCCTTCTGACAGTAGATGCATCTATCCATAGTATCGGGGCGATACTATCACAATATGCTAATAGCCAAGATGATAAACACGTTGAACTACCAATCGCGTTCGCCAGTAAAAAACTTAACAAATCACAAAGGAATTATTCTGTCACGGAAAAAGAAGCATTCGCTATATATACGTTTGCAAGGCAATTTAAATTTTACTTACAGAGATCCCAAGTAGAGATTAAAACAGATCACTTACCCCTCATCCACATGTTTAAAAAACAGGATCTGATAAACACAAAAATTCAAAAATGGTTTTTGGAAATATCAGCATTGAACCCAAAAATTACTTATATTAAAGGCACGAACAATGTTACGGCCGATTTTTGCAGTCGGATAAACCCCGACACACACCCGTGCATCATTTCTTGCACAGATAGCGACCCAAATCCACCCACCAATCCCCTTGTACAGGATGTTAATATACTTGACATGAAAGATATTCAGGAATTCTCAAAACGAAATAAACAACCAAAAAAGAAAACGGATTCTGAATCATCAGTTGATCTTGACGACAGCCCGGTCCTTCATCCTATAACTAATATAAGAGATGAACAATCAGCAGACCACACAATCACCGAGATTATCAAACAAATGCAATCAACAAATATACCCGAAAAATTAGCAAAAACCTTTATTCTCAAAGATGGTATCCTACACTATATATCAATATATAATGACATACCTAAATTACGAATATATATAACGGACAAAATAGCGCAGGAAGTTATATCCCAATATCACAGTCTCGGCCATAGAGCGGTACAATCGCTATACGCGACCATACGAAACAGATATTACACACCTCAGTTGTTTGCAAAAATTGTCACATACATAAACAATTGTCATACATGCCGACAACGAAATGCTTACAATCCAAAAATCCCGCTTCAACCAGTCACTGCCCCATCGAGACCAGGACAACTCATAGCCATCGATCTTATGGGACCATTTTCCCCCAAAACACAATCAGGAAATAGATTTATCTTAACTATTATTGATCAATTTTCATTACATACATAACAAAATGGTGGATACAATTTTAGAGAGATTGAATTCAGAGTATTTCACTTTATTTGGATCAGTTGAGTCAATAATGACAGATAATGGGTCGGAATTTGCACTGAATTTTGTAAATATTACCATATCAATCACCGCCTCACTAGTTTTTACAGACCCCAATCTAATGGGAAGTCAGAACGATCGCATAGAAGTCTAGCATCAATCATTTCAACAATCACCCAAGCAAATGTAGAAAATTGGGACCTATATCTAAATTATGCATCACAAGCAATGAACTTCTATTGTTCCAGTGTACATACACATTCACCATTTTTTCTAACTTTTTTTAGAGAACCACAGATAAGCATAGACCGAATTTTAACACACAGAGAAAAGTATTTAGGAGAGGATTTTTTAGCCACCACGCTTCAAAATCAACACATTATTTTTAAAACTACAAAATCTCTTCTCGAAACAGCCTCTCGCAACCACAAACAGAACAGAGGTGGATCTATTCCAACCTTTAAAATAGGCCAATCCGTCTATTACAAAATCCACCAACCAAATCACAAATTTTCATTTAAATATGAGCCGTTTTGGCGTATCTTAAAACAAACAGGCCCCATATCTTACATATAAAGACATGACCTATCTGCTAAATTAACAAAATCACATGCTAAACACATCATACCATCCCCTGTTGATTGGCCAACACCCCAACGGCCCACTCATTTAAAGAATAAACGACATAATCGATTTGCATTTCCACCGAGTGAAGCCAGTGTTGATAGTAATAACTCTCAATCCACGTTGGAATCAGACGATGACCTCAAAACGACGGCAATTAAGCGCGCTCAACTTGAGCGATCAAACACAGACGACAGTTCTTCAATACCATTGGCTGAGTTAGCCAACAGACTAATGGCTTCAAAACATTTTAATAAAACAGACAGCCAATCACCCCCGCAATTTTCACCCAGCGACCAATCAAGGCCACAAACACAGGAACCAAATGTCATAAAACATAAATTAATTACAACACAAAATTCTTATAATACTACGCCAGACACAAAATCGGATCGCGCAGATAAAAAACGCGGCCGGCATCGTAAATTATATACACCGTACGCCAAACACACGCCAAAAGATTCATCGCTTTCTAATCCCTCATTTAGCAGCCCTTCGACGAATTGGTCAAACGAAAGTACGGAAACATATGATTTATATCAGATGACAACTGATATCGAACATTCATAATCATGTATCAAAATACCTCACAATCACTAATGATAGATAGTGTACATAACTTTTATTAGTATTATATCAAACAGGTTTTACAAAGGCAGACCAGACGCCACCTTCTCCCATCCCACCCCTTAGACATAGAGATAGGCACCCTGCCACCTCACATAATGAACTTGCCAAAAAACGATAATCTTTACTCATACCAGTGGCATGATCATTTAGCATATACATCAAACAGGGCATTGTCTCGTTTCCCAAATCTCTAATTCAATTATCGACAACAGGTGTACGTAGAGTCATGAGGCCGAAGTAAATTTAACCTAATAGACATGTAATATATATCTTTCGCTAACGACTGACACTTGGCGTCTTTGCCCAATTGTTTATTCACGAAACATGCCAATCTGTCAATCATTGCCTTTCGCATCAGTCTCTGATATCTCCGCGTTCTAAACACTAATGGGATTTCAATATGGCAAACTCCCGTTCATAACTCAGTTACATCATCATTCCCTCCAATATGCTTAACTCAATCATATATTCATTGACATAGCACACGAACGCCACAATACACTATATATTATATAGTAGGTGATACAATAATCACGGCATATTTCCCTCAATATCACTACCCCCAATACTGCCAAACAGCGCTCTTTATCATAGAACGATTGGTACAGAAACCACGGCATATTATCCCTCAATGTAGACACCCCCCACCAACGCCACAATACACTATATATTATATAGTAGGTGATACAATAATCACGGCATATTTCCCTCAATATCACTACCCCCAATACTGCCAAACAACGCCCTTTATCATAGAACGATTGGTACAGAAACCACGGCATATTATCCCTCAATGTAGACACCCCCCCCCCCCACCAACGCCGCAATACTATATATATTATATAGTAGTTGATACAATAATCACGGCATATTTCCCTCAATATCACTACCCCCAATACTGCCAAACAACGCTCTTTATCATAGAACGATTGGTACAGAAACCACGGCATTTCATCACTGAATACCTATTCCATTTCCAACCTCACTTCTCACATACATTTGCCGACATTAGTTGAACGCATGAAACCCCGAAGCAAACATATAACGCTCTTTACTATAAAGCGTATATTATATCAACCCCGGCATTTCTCCCATATTCAATACGTTCCCATAAACTCTCCGAAATAACTAAAACCAAATTTATTTTAACGAACAAACAAACGCTCTTCATTCTAAAACTTAGATAACCCAATCAATAACAGTATTGAACTCTGTAATAATTCTTGGCAGCGGGCTAATAATATATTGATCTCTTTATATTTCAACCAATCTTAGACTATAATTAAATAATCTTTGGCGATTTAGCACGTTTACAGAAGTTACTCTTAGTATTTCAACCAATATTGCCACCTTTGGTGCATTACCACGGTTACAACAACAACAACTACAACAACAACAACAACAACAAAAAATTACATTTCTTTTCACTGAATTTATCAGCAAGATGTTATTTCTACAGGCTAACACGGTGAATAACCACAAAAACAATTCAATTCATGTTATTGTTGGCTAAACACCGTGCCAGCTTGCAGAATGCAAGCCAGCTCTTGATCCAGGGACGGTCCAAATTCATCAGGGGCAGCATTCATAGCGACATCTTCTTACAATACTGTCCGATGTTGACTCCATATATCTACTATTCTCTGCCTTTCATCTATTATCTCCAATCGGAGATTGACCACCGTCTGACATCTTTCCAATTCAGACACGGAACTAAAGTACCTAGCCCAGTCTATACTGGTCCCTCCGGCAAGGCACACGGCAACTATGGCATCATAGAATGCCAGTACGTGGTCCACATACTGCATAGTCACTTCATAGTGACTCGTCTCCAATACTGCGAGCTCAGCCTCCAAGAATAGCAAGTAATCAGACATAATGAAATTAAGTCAGAAATAACACTTGTCGATATTCCCACACCTTATATACTCATCCCATATTGGCAGATAGCGTCCGTATCGAATCAAGACGCTATGCCAAATCAAGTAGGCATTCTCGAAGATTCCCGAGGGACATGCTAGGCACCATCTATCTCAAATAGACCCACACGGTAATATATATTACAAACGCCTGTTCCCGCTAACATCGAACCAGCTCTCAAGCGATATCTCTTCGATACATCTAAACATAATGTCCAATGATAAATTAACACACTAAACATCATCTAATAATCAGATTATAACTCAATACTAGCAAGTCCAGTGTGCATCGGTGCACAGTGCACACAGGGCTAAACTTGCTTCCCTCAAACAACAAAAAATAAATACAATACAAATATGTTACACAAGTATCATATCAATAAATAGGAATATTTCAACATAAACTAATAACATAAACAAACATTACCCAGCCAATTTATCTGCCTCATAACCAAAACTATCCATAATTATTCATTAAACACAAATAACCCTATTTAGATGAAATAATTAACCAAGGTTCACGTCCTCACAAGTGTATCATAAAGTCAAAATCAAGCTACGCACACAAACCAATAAATATGACAAGAACACCGATAGGTGAACCTTCCATAACGATTCAGTACATACACCACACCCCTCCCCCACACACCACGTATCTAGTGAGATGCAAGTCACAATCCAAGTCCCATGACATCCGAACGCCCATCCAAAAAAAACAAACAAACAAACAAAATCAAAAAAAATTACCGAATATAACGCACATGTTAACGGCCAGTCAAGGCCTAATTCAAATTAACATGTGACATACAAAACACGACAGACGTGCCACACAACCACCCATAACCCATTCTACACTCCACCCATAATAGCCAAAGACGTACGCAGTGCATCAAAGCACATATCACACAAGGCTATATCGTATACACACCCCCCCCCACTGCCCAAAATACCCTAAATCACATATACATGTGCAGAGCTAAAATGAGCCTGAATAACATGTATGTGTAAATCACAATATATCTCCCAACACGACGATATCGTATATGTACCACCCCCCCCCCCCCCCCACTGCCCAAAAAAAACAAAAAAACCCTAAATCACATATACATGTGCAGAGCTAAAATGAGCCTGAATAACATGTATGTGTAAATCACAATATATCTCCCAACACGACGATATCGTATACATACCCCCCCCCCCCCCCCAGCCAAGATAACCAGAGCCGCGTGATAATGCGCGATCAAAATATTATCATTACAATATAGATAGAACTACTATTCCATGCGTCAATTGCACTCCCCTAATACTATACAATCACCAAATATTTCCGCCAATAACCATGTCAAATATAGCAATAAGAACCTATATATAGCAGAATACAATATGCATTTATTCATATGCCTTTTGATATCCATATTGACTTGACTGTTGGTATACCTACACCCTATGACACATACATTTCATAAATAATACAGCAATACCACTCGTCTTTCACATTCAGATGTCCATGTGATGTTTTCAATGAAACCAATCTTCATTAGCACGATGTAGCCCACGTTAAATTATATAGGCACAGACAGCTATCAAAGATTGGGCCCATCTTTCTCCTTCACTCCTCCTGCCAAACCTCCTCAAATCTCGCTCATCAGCCGGCCCAACTTAACTCCGTGTTACCAGTCAGTCTGTTCTTCAGACCACAGATCTATCAATCTTCTCCTCTCTTCCCTAATCTGTTTCCTCAGATTTAAAATGAGATGACACCTCTCATTTTCTTCCAACCACAGGGTACACAGATATCGATCACTTTTTGATGATACTCCCGTCCGGGCGTGCTCATTCCCCCGCTCAAATTGATCGACTATCTGGTCAATTACGTATGTCAGATAGATCGAATCAATGATAACCCCAAAATACCCTAGACCTCATAACTTCGCATTTCTCAACTTACACTCTAACTCACTCAAAAGTTGACTCATAACTGCAAATATCGAAAGATAGGCCCGCAATATTTTACAGCCGTAATTGCCATCGCATTTATACCACTAATTACCTTCGTCGACACGCCTAGTGCACGCAGCGCGGCTAATTGGTACACACACTGGCATCGCGTGACGTCATATTTCGTCGATTTCTGGGGGTACCAATTTTACACAGTAATTTGAGAATGACATTACAACTTACACCGGCCGAAAAATCTCATCGATTAATCAAACCAGTTAACCCATAAAAGCCATGCCCACGCGAATCTATCTTTATAATCAGATACCGGCTAACCCGCTAATACACACCTATATTTTTACTTATAGGGGTGCAAGCGATATGAAGCCTACAGAAAACTTCGTTAAACCGACCCTCTTCATACTTATCATCGGCTTTCAAACTAGTGACGCTATGTTAACTCGACAGAACATGTTATTTTTGCATCACCGGCAAATTGCTGTCTCAAATGAAAATTGGGATCTCAGTTTTCTCATCGAACTCACACCATATTATACCTACATAGCAAGACTCGCTACCGACATAAGGATGGCCCAAAATAAACTCAATAGCATTTGTGCCACGTTTCATCAAAGCACATATCACCATAACAAACCGCCGTTCAGGAACGAGACAAATAACATTAACTTTAATCTCATCAACATTTTGACAGATTTACAAACTGAATTAGCAGCAGCTCTCACGGAAACAAAACAAATCCAATATGAATATCATAATTATTATCAACTCCATAATACCAAAAGACTCAAACGAGCAATATTACCAGTAATAAGCGATATAGCTAAGTTTTTATTCGGCACACCTTCGATGTCAGATATTACACATGTAGAAGATAACATACGAACCCTCTACCAAAACCAAAAAAAAATCCAACACGACACTCAAACCGCTTATTCTATCATGAACATCACACGCGTCATTTCAAACGAAAATCGCCAACGAGTCAACACATTATCAACAACAATATCCAATATTCAAGCCACACTTCGAAAAGAAACACATCGGACTCAAAAACATGTACATACAATTGAAATATTCACAATCATCAATGCTAAGTTTCTAGTAATATTACATGAAATACAACAAGATGTTATCCAAGCAAAATTATATTTGCGACATCTTAAAGTTCAAATTGCCTCTCTAATTAACCACCGATTTACACCGGAGATCATAAGCCCAATACATTTAAAAAAGGCACTTGACAGTATAACGAAATTACTTCCAGCCCATTTGAAGTTACCATTCCCCATAGAATCGGGAATTGCAAAATATTACCAACATTTGAAGACACAAACCATACTCACAGACAGCAGACTAATCATTACCATAACAATTTATTTACGCGATATCAGAATGCAGTTTGACATATTCCGCGCTATACCATTTTTTTATCCATTAGACCCTAGAGACCCAAAACTCAGACACAACAATAAATATACAGTTGCCCGAATCGATATTACTCATAATTACCTGCTATTATCTCCCGACCGATCCAAATATACCACCATTGGTGACAATCACCCGTGTATTTTAAACAAATTACCATATTGTAAAATTCAAAAAATTTCAATCGCCGCATCACATAATCATAACTGCCTACTCAACATATTCACCAATGATACAAAAAATACCGCCACAAATTGCCCTATAGCCATCTACCCTCAGTATAATTTACCATCCGCTATTAAGCTGGCGGCATGTACATGGCTTATAACAACCACGAAAGCTCATACATTTACAGTAAACTGTCATCACAATCTCTTAAGAAAACGACCGTATAGAATCACAATTTTACCCCCCATCGCAACGATAACTTTGCCACCAAGGTGCATAGCTACATCAGCCAGTATCAAACTAATTGCATTCACAACTTTGAACTCATCAAACATCACCATCAAGACACAAATAACCCAATTACAATCAACTATTGAATTACATAAATTGCCACAATGGAAGCCATTATTTTCCCAAATTCATAACTTGCCCCCTCAAGTATCGATTCCAAACAAGTTACCCCCCCATAAAGCAACTATCCTTATATGATTTTCTGCAAACAGTCACTTCCCTGCAACCCATCAAACAAAAAACAAAACAGGATTATTACCAAATCATCATTCCCGCGGTCATTACGTTCATATTAATTTTACTGATTGCCATCTCAAGTCGCAAATACATTATTCAGTGTATTACGAAAACTTCCCAATATCAGACTCAACGCAATCACAACACGCGACGAATTAAAATCGCAAAGCGACGAAATAAACTTAACCAAATGATAAAGGGAACTGATATGCAACTTCGTCACAGACTAACCCCACCAATACCCAATGAAGCTACGAAAGATATTCATTTGTCTCCAGCTAAACAACCTCAAATACAAACCACACAAGAAGATTTGACATTTCCCAAAAGATGTTGATGATGAATCATCCACATTACGACCTATGAAAATAATAAAAACTCACGCGTCCATCCATAACCCACCACTTAATCTATATTGATCATTTTCCCAATAATACCATTTTTTTTCCTATAAGGGGCACAAACCCACAGACTAATTCTAATATCGTTACTGCATGCATACCCCGTCAGCTGTGTATGCTAACGCCATTATGACACGTGCCAATCCCAAGAGTTAGACAACTGACCGCCGATTATCATCAATAACATTGGTCACGGATCTCGCCACCTATCAACAAACGCATTAATAAATGCCTCATATACCACACTCCAAACAATATTTCACCTCTGACACATGCTCTCAACAATTCCCTGTGCAATTGACGGCAGATGAGAAACATTTGGTCTCTCATTACCACAATACCGAATGTATACATATCCTCATGATTTTATTAACAATACAACATGCATTTATATAATACATCACCAATGTACATCATTTACAAAACATACCATGCACTATTACCGTATTGTTATATTCATTACTTCTCATACTTGTATCTCTATATTCTATTATCACACCTTATCCTACATATCAATATAGCACGCATTATCACTGCTTGCCCGATCATTTTATATACCAACCCATATATGCTTTTCCCACCATTTATTTCATAATCTCATAATATTGCGTATTATCATTTTAAGACAACTTTGTTCCATATGTATTAATCATAACTTTACCACAATCAATGTTACAAAGTATCGATCGACTTACTATATGATCACCATCGTCATTATATTTCATTTCAGCCTCATCCATACCATGGTCACAAATACCCCAGTTAGGTCCATACTTTTGATGTTACATAAGATTTTCCGCTGCGCTAAAAATCTTACACGGGTGGGGGGACATATTTGAGATAACTACCCATTATAATCTCACAACTTGATTCAAACTATACGAATGTCCCAATATATAAAACCCCAAATTCAGATATTCGTGTTCGGTTCTTAACGAAACCTCACACGTCTTACTCCCAGCGAAGACATACACACAATGAAGATGGCTCCCAAATATGGTCAAGGGAGATGACCATAAAGGTGGAACCAATCCCGATGTGTATTGCCAAACGCCTCATCTAATATGCATCCCAAATAGTATATAAGAAACAACCACATCCCATCACATCATGCTTTCACTAGACTCATCTCATCTCGAGGTTATATCCAGGCATCATTCACACCAGGCATCACCCATTCGGGGACATCACTTCGCGGCGACTCTTGGTCATTATATTTGTACACACTGCATATCTTATTCACAACATAATAAAGACTTGTACCTACTATATCTATGTGTTCATTACCTCACATGTTGCACATACACTCATCCATATACCCATGAATTATGATAATGATTGTGATTCTCAACCGCTTTACAAAACATCAAGTTATTCGCTATCACAGATAGCTATCTGACTATACAATAATAAATTATAAAATAAATTATTCAATTTCATAGCCATATACTAGATATCATTATGTTTCATTCAGACCCACTTTAAGCTTTTACATGTTAGTCTAAGGCTTTATACAAACGAAATTCTCTCAACATTAATCTTATATGTAAGCCTATTACCATTTATATAAGGAATAATAATGCCTCCCGCAGTTTAATATATATATAGGGATGGGAGGGTGGGAAAATGTTTTGCCAATGTTGACAGTTCGAAATGTCGAGTCGATATGAATTAGATTTGGGCGCGAAACGCATTTATATGGATCAAGGTATTGTGGGAAATATTCATGAATCTTGAGTACTATTTAATTATGACCTTTGACACTAGGATCAATGTCAAAGGTCAAAATTAAGGTATATAGAATACAGGGGCGTATCCAATGATTGTTTCAGGTCTAGTAATTACATATTTTGAATGCCAAAATAGCCCAATTACCACACCCTTCACTTAAGATATTATAGGACTTCAGGTGTGTGATAACAAAGACTACTTTGGCAATAATATTATTTATTGAGATAAAATCTCCAATAATAACACATGAATAAATATGAATACTTACACTCTCCTTACTCTCACTGTTGCACATACACTCATCCATATACCCATGAATTATGATAATGATTGTGATTCTCAATCGCCAAGCCATCGGCCTCCAGAGAACTCAATATTGATGCCATCCGGGAAGGGAAAGGGACCAGAGGTTAGAGGTACTATCTGAGCCTCTAATCACCCTGGGAGAAGATGTGGTTCAGACTATCTCCTGAAAGGAAAAGTGGTAGAGGACATCAGTATCAAGTTCTGTGAAAACACCAATATAATCACAATAATAAATGATAAATAATGCAACACATTGTACATTTGCCTGTATCTTGATTAAATATTACATAATATGTGACTATTCATGTATTAAACATACATGTATTGCAATTTGCTTTATGACTTAAAACAATGCTACAAATTCATGTTAAACTCAATGTAGATGTTTCACCACTTGAATGAAAAAATTTATCAGAACTTTAGTGCCATCAAAATTTAAATGCAGACCACCATCCTGATATGCAAACAACTCTCTGATACGAGTGTGGGTACCTTTATGGATGAAAGACCTATACGTTCTAACAAATCGTATATGCCTCTCTTGGCATAAAGACAACAATTCTTTGTTAATATCTATGATAATATGTTCTGTTTTCTGAAAATCCACTGGTCTTGATATCAAGGCAGAAATAATCAATTCACATGGAGTATATTTTTTTACCACTGTAATAAGGGAACTGAACAAAATTTTTATTTTCTTCACACTATGTGAGTGAACGTTATTGGTTCCAACATGAACTATTAAATATTTGGAACTGATACTCCCCTTGTTGTTCTTAATAATATTGGTTATCCGCTCTATTGAAGCCCCTCGATACGCCATAACTTCTGTAAAATTCACACCTTCAACATATTTGCATATGGAATCTGAGATTAAGATAACAGACTTAGCTCTTTCTGCAATAAAACACAAAATTACCCTGTGAACATGAAAAAACCGGAACCCTGGAATTCTTCATCTCGTTACAATTTAGAAATATAATCTTTAAGAACTATTGCCATCTGTGATCTATCATCTATACTCAATTCTAAATATCGCTTGTACGCATCAGATTTCCAATCGCCATGAATTTGAATCATATCATATGGAACTCCACACCTAAATGCCACTGTACTACCACCCCTTCTGAATGAATGCGAAGAAAACCTCTCGGGGTCCCTACCAGTTCTTTCTATCAATGATTTCAGTTTACTTTGAAAATTGTGGTAAGTTATTGGATTCTTCGGAGTTTTTAGAAAGAATGCTGGTTCTTCTTGTGAGGCTGGATTCAATTCACACATGTTGAGGTAAGAAGATATTGGACAAAGTGGTGAATTTGGAATTGGAACCAATGGTATTTCTAACTTTCTTTCTCCAAACTGATTAGTTTTCGACCATTTAAAGATCACAATCATGAAATTTTTATCAAAAATGATATCCCTTCTTGTTAGTTGTTTAGCAGGATCAAATGCTATCTTAGAATCTGGAACCAAATTTGACTTGCTTGCAAAAGTGAAGAAGGCTATCACAAACAAGCACCAGTATGTAGCATCTACTGGCTTTTTTATATCAAGCAAATTGTGTAATTCCAATAAAATCTCAGGAGTGATTGGTTCGGCTTGTTTAACTGAATGTGGATTCAAGCGAGCTATACCCTTGAAAAGTAATTTTAATTGATAACTGTCAGATGGAAATGGATGATCTGTGAGTAAATGCAATGTTTTTACTCCAGCTACATAATTTTTGATAGCTTCCACCGAAACAAATGATCTACTGAGAAATTGTGCATAAAGTTGAATTACTTGACTTGTTGCAGGAAGTGACTCCAGATCAAAATGGACACAAAATAACAAGAAGGATTCAAATTGAATCTTTAAATTCTTGAGAGTTCCTGGGGCAAACGCGGCTCGTGTAGATAAAGTTACTTCTGCTTTCAATTGTTTCATAGCCACATCTGTAAGATTAAAGATATTCACCAATCATGAGTAAATTTGAAGATATCATCAGGAAAACTCAGGAATTCAACAGAACGGTCAATCATCAATTCTCTAAATTTATTGGCATTGGTTTCATTCCATCTCGATAACAAATCTGGAATTATATTTAATTCTCCTGATATATGTATGCCCTTAATTTCAAATTGATGAGTGGCCGCTGTAAATTCAATTTCCCTCAAACATGACTGCATAAATGAATCATGCGTGGCACCTGAATTTAACACAGAAACAGATGCTGAGTTATCACAGAAAACTATAATTTTTTTACCTGTATAATAACTACCCCATAATTTCAAACTTACAACAATTGTAAGAAGCTCTAAACAATTTATATGCAAATTCTTTCTCAAAATGAATGACGGAAAGTTTCTGTGAAAGCACTCATTATAACTTATTCCTCCACAAGACTGCAGAGTTGCATCACAGGCTAATTCTACATCTGGTTCACACCATTCCTCTAATATCATCATAGATACTCCATTATAATTAGTTAGAAACTTTTCCCACCATTTCAGATCTTTTCGGACGTACTTCGGGATTGAAACCTTTATCCTTCTTGAATGAAATGTGCGCAACCATGCAAGTAGCCGTGACACAAACAAGCGCCCTGGCCTCACACAAGATGACACAAAATTCAATTTTCCGAGCAAAGATTCCAATTCCTTTCTTAACACACGTTTCCTTTTTAACCATGAATTAATTAATTCTAGAATTTCATTGACTCTGTCAATGTCTATGCTCAGTGTTAAATTATGGGTATTAAACATGATTCCCAAAAATTTCATTGTTTTTGATGGAGAACAGCTCTTGTTTACTGCTTCTTCTAAGCCACAGTTGTCTAACAACTGTTTGAGATAATTAAATGCAGCTTCAGATTCTTCCTTCCCAGACTGACACCCCGCTAGATCATCTAAGTAGTTGACTAAATTATAATCAGATTGTTGCATCATGTAAGTTATGGAATCGGTTAATGATTGACATGCTAAAGCACTACTCCTCAGTCCCATTGGTAGTACTCTATCGAAATATATATCACCATTCCATTTATAACCCAAGAAATTAATATCCCCTACATCAACGCTTAAGATCCCTGGTAAATAGAAATGAATTTTTTCCGTATTGTTTTATCAAATTTACCAACTTTTGCCGATATTTATGTCAAGTTTGTGAGAGAAAAATCCAATATTTCTGGTGATGTCAGTGGTGACAATAGAAACAATGATCCATGGTGCATCATACATGTTAGTATTCAATGTATATAATACAGATTAGCCAATTTTATATATCAACCACAACTTGTAAGCCATTGCAGGACACCCTGGGGCAATATTTACCATTTTTCATATTTTCGGCGGCCATTTTGGAAATTTTATACACCAATTTCATTTGGACTTAAGTACAATTCATTTGGACTTAAGTCCAATTCATCTGTAAAAGAAACACCCCCATCAGATATTAAGCAGGTCTGGTTTTGCTCATAGTGCGGAGTTGTGGGAAAATGGCCGTTTACATGTGGGTCTAATTCTTGTTGATCTTGTTAATTGTTACCTTTTTCAACATATATAATGAATCAGCTCGATATGGACGAGATCGTATCAACAATAGCCCGTGTTGTAAGAAGTTCGGAACGATTTTTAACATATGATGATGTCTGTCTGTCAAAACATTACATCGACTGAGTTGACATCGCTTGAGGTGGCCTCACTGACCAGGATTCACTGATCAGTCAAAGCATTCTTTGTTGTCTGCATTTTATTAGTATGGTGGGTAAATGTCGGGTGGGTAATTGTCCGGGTGGGGAAATGTCCGTATACTGATAATAATGTTACCAGAGTCCGACCAGGTAGATAAAATACCACCCCTTGCTCTTTATAATTTTAACCTGATAAAAAAGTTACAACTTATGTACAGGGTCCACACTCGATCGAGGCTGCATGCACTAATGGAATTATGGCTGCTAATTTGTTTATATATTTGACCAAATTTATAGAAATAGTGGGCTAAAGCGTATGTTAACACTGAGTCTGAGCAATATATAATGTATATTATTTTTGCAATTTCCTTCTGACCAAGCTGATTGATGCAAATAAGTCTCTGTAGAATAGATTGACAAAGTTAACTGAGGCTGTGCTTCACGCAGTCATTACAATAGCAATAGAAGGGGAGTCACTCTAATCTATTGTTTTGGCATAATTCGACTTTCGAGTACACCCTTATTACATTGAGTTTGAAAACCGAGCAAATTATACAAATAAGACACTTAGTAAATGCAATAAACGAAACTGCGTGTAGCCTACACTACATGCTGTCAAATAACAATTGAATCAAGTCGTGAATAAATTTTACTTCATTCAGGCATGCATTTAGCATTTATTAAGATGCCAATTCGGATTCGAAACATTTTCAATCTCGGCATGCCGAAAACAAGCCACGTGGCAAAGGGGACGTACGGAGTTAGTCTTGATTGACAGCCGTCTTGTGTATGCTTGGAGTCAGGAATGCCCTGGTTAGTATGGAGTTTGACTGTCAATCAAAACTTGCAGGAATATACCATTACAAAGAAGGGGACTATCGTTTCAAACCAGATGAATTGGACTTAAGTCCAAATGAATTGGACTTAAGTCCAAATCAATTCACTAATTGGACTTAAGTCCAAATAATTGGACTTAAGTCCAAATCAATCAAAAATGTGAAAACGGCTTGCCATGGAAAGCAACATGCTACCAATGCATGTAGATATTTTTATGGATTGCATCCGGTTATAGCAATATCACGGAATTCATATGCAAAATGCGGATCGATAAATTAAAATTCCTACTTGAAGAAACCAAATAAAGACAACAAATACCATCGAATTATATTTAATATACATCACCCATCATCCGAAGTTCCGAACCCCTGTTGGATTGTATGAAATTGATACATGAGCACATGTTTGTTTCATTTCCAATAGTATTACGTTTTTTTTAAATAATTCAACAATTTTACACCTCCCAATAACGCATTGGATCCAAATTTTATTAAACCTCTCTTAATTTCCATTGCTGTTGAGACGATGAATGCATGGTTCATGGTTCATAGAAATACACAAAACAACTTTGATTATGCAGAGATCGGTGTCTGAAAATCAATATATTTTTTTATAAGTTTCTAAGTAAGAATTTTAACCTTCATGACTGAACACACTTACCTTTATTTTTTCTGTATAGTTGAATTGTTTTGATTCCTACCTGTCATGAAAATGATTCAATGTGATCCTGGTGAGTCCACTGAATCCACTCATGCTTCTCTAGCATGCCTTACTAATTAACTAATATATAATTATATTTAATCAATTTAGTCAATGATGAATTATTGTTTCAGAACTGCATATAAATACAAGTCCTCCGATTTTGCTCATGCGCGCCATAGTGCACCCAGAATTTAAAAGTATCACGCAAAAAGTTACACTCCCCATGATCTTGGTTAAGTTTACTCAATGATTTAATAAAATGCAAAACAGTAATGGTTGGGATAACAACGATCATCATAGAAGTCATAGCATCAAAGGTTATACACTGGAGTGTTTTTTAACCCATAATGGTCTGTGCTTACTGTTCAATGCGTTTGTGTCGCAGGCAATCAAATAGATCATCAATAAAATTAAAGAGACAGCATTGTCAAAAACAATCAAATATATTACATCATCACTCAATCCTGGTAAGCACATGGTAATGTTGAAGGGGTCAATCTTATCAAAAAGATGCTGAAGGGTACACAGGTTTTTCAAAATGTGCTGAAGGGTACACAGGTTTTGAAATGTCGTTCTAAAGGACGTTCAGTTTTCGTATCTGCCATGATTGTTTACGTTCCAAAGAATATTAAAATGTACTGAAAACAAACTGCTAATGGGCACCAGACTTTCATAAACACAATTCAAGTAACGGTGTTCGTGTCGATCACAAACCATGTGTACCCTTCAGCTCATTTCCAAACCCTGTGTACCCTTCAGCACTTTTTTGGCGAGAGTGACCCCTTTAGCCATGGTAATAGCTCCATGTTACAATTGAACAGACCTGTCCTACTCCTTACGAAACAGCAAAGAGTAAATGGTACAGATTACCAATTCGCCAACAGGAAGGAACTTTTTGTTGAAGTAAACCAATAATAAACTTTTTGTTTGAAGATTTATTTTATTAAAGTAGCACAAATCAATGTTATTTGAGTGTAATAAACTATTATGTATATGTTTACATGCACATGCATCGGTTATAACTTATATTTCCCATTAGGTGCACCAAAGCAAAATTGTGCGCCTGGATCCAAAATCATGCGCACAATAAACTGCGCACCAGCGTTTTTCAAATTCGAAGGACTAAAATACTCAAAGAAGATGCTGTGACATGTGGTACCTTTCTGTGAATAAGAGTATTTACCTGTATGTGGTTAATTTTTTAGAACCCAACTCACTCTGGCCTTTCGACTCAGTTAGTACTTTATTCCTGCTGTCTGGAATACTGTATCTTATTATGTTTCTATATATATTTTCTTTCCTTATTTTACTTATAATACAGTAAGTTCTTAAGAAAGGATTCTAACCTGCACACTACTCCATCAGCAGTAACTTGTTTGTATTGTTTTCCAGCTATAATATTCGAGTAAAATTCCTTCTGGTACCTCCACATAATGTATGTCATGAGACCACATATGGTTATATAATTTATTTATGAGCTTCTCATAACCAGGAATGTTAGATGCATACATGTATACTTAATACCGGTACTTACCTCTCTCATACTGATTTAGGCACAGACATGACGAGGGACTGTTTGAAGCATGACATGTCTGGGAGATAAAGAGGATGATGATTTTGGCAGCTTGCGCACTTCACTCACATCCTAGGCCTGACAAGCAGAGCAGACTGCATCGTGACAATTAATGGAGACCATTCCTTGCTAACCCACATGAGATGCGACATCATCAGAGTGAGGGGGTGATTATGATGTTTACCTTCTTACTGACTTTCCTGCTTTAGTACCTATTTAAACATACCTGAAGAGATGCTTCCATACCTTCATACAAAAGATAACAGACGACCTTGAAACATCGATCATGGTTTTTCCTGAGGTGAGAATGATGCCATCCTTCCAGCTTTAATATTAAACTGATCACATACTGACTGGGCTAAGATAGCAGACATCATGTTTTAATGACAATGACTTCATCAAGAATCCAGAGATCACAGCCTCGTCACCTGGACCATGTGTTGACAACGTCGAGAACAATGTCGGTGAGTTATGTAGCTTACATGCAGTGGTGGTAAGGATGAAGTGAATCAGCGAGTGAGAAAAAAATCAGATTCGTGAGTTGAGAGTTATAACTAAGTCGACGCCATCTGGTGTCAGTGGGGAGAGTCTAATAATTCGCAGAGTGAAGTTATCTTTCTTTTTATTTTGGATTTATGGTAAGTCATTCCAAATATGGACAATATTTGTGTAATTAGTATGTTGTGAGTTCTCTAAAACAGCTGGAGGTGAGCAGCCAAGTGTGAAGAAAATTATATGAGAGAGTTCTCTGGTTAGTTAGCAACTATATTATACAATATAAAATATTTTGATTTTGTGCTGGGAAATGGTAAAACAATTTGAAGAATATTGTTGAAGGACGAACGGTTTTATGTGCTATGATAACTATTAGCTTAAAGTGATGTGATACGCTCAGCTATACTCATAGTGACATGGAGACTTATTAGTTTTCATTCCGTGTTTCATTTCTGTGCACGAATCTTGTTGCGTTATCTGGGTAATTGCGCGTTTAAGGTTAATAGGAAGTATTCTTCAAATTTCTGTACTATTAAAAGTCAAAATGCCTCATAGCTTAGCGACTTTGAGCTTTAATTAGGTGCATATAATAAATAAAGAATACCTACAGTTTGTTTGAGTACCAGAAACATCTAATTCATGGCTTGCAGCCGCTCATGAAAATTTTATATTTCTTTCCAGACACTCACGAGATATTTCTCTCCAGACACTCATCAGATATTTCTCTCCAGACACTCATCAGATATTTCTCTCCAGACACTCATCAGATATTTCTGTATTCAAACTAACACTGTAGGTATTCTCTATTTATTTTTGCTTTTCTCTTCCTATTTCAACCTTTGTCCAATCTCATTTCAGCTCAGATGTTGATTCAAATGCAAATAAGTGTCTGTTGCTACAGGAATACCATGTATTATTATGGCATTATGTTGTCAGGGAAGGTAATGCTTTGTATGGTGTATCGATCTACATAAGGATGTTGACTGCCTGAAAGTCATTGAGGGTTTCTGGATACAAGGACCATCCATCGTCTCTAAATCTGGTCCATGTATGACAGTATGTTGCCGATACAGATGATGTGAGAGAGGGAAGTATCAGCCTAACTGCTGCTGCAAGTCAGATATCAGGTCACCAAACCAAGGTGAGTGCTTCATTATACATTATCGACATGGCGTGGCCACTCGGTGTGTCACCATACATCGCCTCTTCTACTGTAACTGTTGTTAAACATCCATAGAGATGGCAATATATCTGTCACGAACGATGTGATTTGTGATTTCTATGTATGGCTGCAATAATTAAGTTTATCATATGATTTTGCACCTTTTATTGGGTTTAATGTATTTTCTAATTTCAGGTGTTATTTGTTAGTAATTAATAACACATTTTTCTAGCCTAAGTATATAATTGACATTCTCTGCTACTGTAACATGACTACCAGTTAATTTAAGTATTTTGTTTGTATTCATATGTTAACCTGGCTATTTTTTAATGGATCCTACAATCGGAAAAATTGTATGATGAAGGGTTTAATTGAGAATTTTAAGACACCTGCTCAATAGTAATTAAATCATAGGTCAGATCGAATATCTCTAATTGTATCTTTTACATACATTTCCATTTACGTTTTAATTGTTATTTCGGATTATATTTGAATAGAAAATACAAGTTAATCATTAATCTAGATGCAAGATGTGAAAATAGGTTCTACTCCCAAACTTATAATACAATTCAAAATCAGTTACCAAATAATAAAATGCGAGACCATTTTGGGCAGTTTGTCTCTTCAGTATGTGTGTGGTTGGAGGCTATATAAGTGAATTTAATGAAAACATATATTGTGGATCAAGTCTGAGTTTAGTGTGCCTGTCATTTGCAGAATGATGGTGAATTTAGTCAAGCTATCATGCATAGCGGGCTAGCGTCACTAATTTCTCACCCTCTGGGGACCTCATTCTGCATGGCCTCCTCCTGCTATGGGAGACATACATGTAGACTCCGATGGAAGTTCCCAAATAGTCAATATTGTGATGTACACCCATTGGGAACCTCGAATATGCAATGTGTTGTCTGCCTATTTGGGGATATATAGAGAAACTAAATTAAAAAAGAAATAGAATCTATGTGAAGAAGTTTCTATAGAAATTTGATATAATATATCATTTTCAGAATGAATGTCACATGTTAAACAATGATTGTTGAACATATTTGTAGTCCTCTGGAATCATTTTATATTATTGAATAAATTGTCAAAACAAATAATAATAGAATGGTTACAACTAAACAAATTCAGCCTCATAGTCTGTAAGTTACAGTGCGATTTGTGCTGATTAGCCAGTATTAATCTCAAAGATTTTCCGAAAAAACCCTGTTCCATAGCATTCTCTTATATATGAGTCTCTCATTAAGAGCCTCACATACATAAGATAATACAATGGCCTAACAATATTTACCACGACATTAGAAGCCAGTGCATTCTCTCATATATGCGAAGCTCCCTATGGACAACTCTCATATACAAAAGAATGAACTGGCACAGGATCTTTAATGCTGCATCAGCGCCACTCCCGTCATGAAAGGGTTAAGTTCTGTAACTTCACAGTTACACTTCAACTCATTCAGTCAGTGACTCAGAGATAAGTTAACAACTTGAGTTTGATAGTTTAAGTGTCTTTAGAGTTTGTTAAATATATCAATTGCAGGTATGGGTGCATGGTACTATGTTTTTTAAAGTCATCCCTTTTCTTGGCGCCATATTACACCGTAGATATGCTTGTGTTGGCTGTGTTCCAAGATAAAACAAGCTGACACCTATCGAACCCATATGAATCCATATCCCCTGGGGCTTTCAATATTGGGGTCGGTGTCAATCCCCTAATATCCCTCATCTCCAGCCAGTAGATCTCCATTCTCATTGGTCAATCTAATAGGGCAGCGTGATAAAAAGTTATATCCTTTCAGATCCTAAATCAGAGATGATGTTGCAAGGATGCAGTAGAGTTATCTAACTTTATCTCCGCTAAAGGCTGGTGTAACTTCTATATGAAAGGTGGCGATGGCATTCATCATGTCAAGTTCAACATGGTCACGCTTGTAGTCATGTTCAAGGCCAGCCCATTGTCACTTGTGTCTATCGTCTCCACAACTCTATCCAAGAATCTATATGGACCGATAAGACTCGGAGTCATGTACAGGGCTCACCTAAAGCTGGGTAAGTATTATTCCCCATTGGGAGCCCAATGAGTCAGTAATGTTTAAGCTCACCTAAAGCTGGGTAAGTATTCCCATTGGAGACCCTTGGGTCCGAGTCATGGACAGGGCTCTCCTAAACCTGGGTAAGTATTATTCCCCATTAGGAGCCCCATGCGTCACTCGTGTGTAGGGCTCACCTAAAGTTGACGGTCACCATTCATTATTTGATATGTGTAGGAGATGGCTTAAGATAAGCACTATTCTTACTGCCAAATCCCATTATAACCATCAATATCTTTCATCATCATACCGTGAACTTTGTACATTATATTGGTTAAAATAAAATACGTTTAAACTAAAGCTGGGTAAGTATTATTCCCATTAGGAGCCCCATGAGTTACAATCATGTGTAGGCTCACCTAAAGCTGGGTAGGTATTATTCCCCATTAGGAGCCCCATGAGTTACAATCATGTGTAGGCTCACCTAAAGCTGGGTAAGTATTATTCCCCATTAGGAGCCCCATGAGTCAGTCATGTGTAGGGCTCACCTAAAGCTGGTTAAGTATTATTCCCCATTAGGAGCCCCATGAGTTACAATCATGTGTAGGCTCACCTAAAGCTGGGTAAGTATTATTCCCATTAGGAGCCCCATGAGTTACAATCATGTGTAGGCTCACCTAAAGCTGGGTAAGTATTATTCCCCATTAGGAGCCCCGTGAGTTACAATCATGTGTAGGCTCACCTAAAGCTGGGTAGGTATTATTCCCCATTAGGAGCCCCATGAGTTACAATCATGTGTAGGCTCACCTAAAGCTGGGTAGGTATTATTCCCCATTAGGAGCCCCATGAGTTACAATCATGTGTAGGCTCACCTAAAGCTGGGTAAGTATTATTCCCCATTAGGAGCCCCATGAGTCAGTCATGTGTAGGGCTCACCTAAAGCTGGTTAAGTATTATTCCCCATTAGGAGCCCCATGAGTCAGTCATGTGTGGGGCTCACATAAAGCTGGTTAAGTATTATTCCCCATTAGGAGCCCCATGAGTTACAATCATGTGTAGGGCTCACCTAAAGCTGGTTAAGTATTATTCCCCATTAGGAGCCCCATGAGTCAGTCATGTGTAGGGCTCACCTAAAGCTGGTTAAGTATTATTCCCCATTAGGAGCCCCATGAGTCAGTCATGTGTAGGGCTCACCTAAAGCTGGTTAAGTATTATTCCCCATTAGGAGCCCCATGAGTCACAGTCATGTGTAGGCTCACCTAAAGCTGGGTAAGTATTATTCCCCATTGGGAGCCCCATGAATTAGTCATGTGTAGGCTCACCTAAAGCTGGGTAAGTATTATTCCCCATGAGTTACAGTCATGTGTAGGGCTCACCTAAAGATGGGTAAGTATTATTATATGTCCATATTATGTTATTAGTCTGTATGTTCAGCTGTCTGTCTATCTGCAGGGTCCGCGCTGGACCAAAATTTACTTTTGCCAAATAATTTGCCAAATGAAAATATTTTTTGCCAAATTCTTTTAGAATTTGCCAAATGCTATCCCTGATAGTATCATTTTCTGCAAAATTGAGTCTTATTTTGTGGTTTATCATACAACAATAAACCGGACAATAAAATTGTGAAGGGTTGCTTCATCAGAAGGGCACATTACAATAGGATTAGCTATGTAAACATCACCACCACACTAAATACTGGTAACCCTTCAACCATCGATACTAATGCTATCAGATAAACTGCATCTTAATAAAGGTGTTAACTTTTCCTAAACCTTATAAAACACCACTAATATAATTATATTGTGATAGTTTCCTGAAATGAATGGTATTGATTAGCCAATATTTTTCAAATTTCTTGAGGAATTAAAAGTGAAAGTGACTTGCCAAAACTTTTGCCAAATGAAAATATTTTTTGCCAAATGTGAATTATTTTTGCCATTGGCAAATTTGGCTGTCTGTCTGTCTGTTAACAATTTGATAACTTCAATTTGGATTATTTTATCGGAACGAAAGTTGGTATGTGTGTTTCGAAAAGAGCTCAAATATTTTTCATGAGTTACAGCTCTTATTTAATAACAATTTTACAAGTAAAGATAGAGGCATATTTAGCCATGCCCCAGCGATGCTTTTGTTCCCATTGGGTAGCCTCACTCGGGAGAAGACTACATTCTGTAATTAGATGAAGTCTTTGCATGTTCCCGTTAGGAGCCCCACTTAGTAGCAGACATTATTCAGGAATTATATGAAGTCTTTGCATGTCCCCGGTAGCTATGCATAATACACTAAAACTACCGTAAACATCATAAATATCATTCCACCCACCAACCGTACAGCAACATATATATGTACAATATATCAGCAAAAAGTATTTATCAGGCTTCCCGAGCCATGCATCAGCTGTCTGGTTGTATCAAATTTAAACAGAAATAGTTAGTTATTCAATAGACTAAGTGATATTATATATACCAGTACATATACAGAGAAAAATGTTGGTATGAAGCAAGTAAATAAATGTCAGGCCATAGTAAGTACAGTAGAAGGGAAATAACTCTAAAACATGTTCCTGGACTATAAATTTGTTAAACATCAATGGGTACATTTTCTTCACATTATTTATTAATAATTTATTATTTATTAATAATATTCAGTATTAATAATTCTCCAATGATTATATTTTGCATGTCAAAACCATTGTTATGTAGTTCTAATTCTAATTCTACTGTTACAGTAGAATTACCGATGATGGTCCAGTATGATACCAAAGTTTAATTAAAACTTTACAGTAAACATTGGAAAAGGTCAAAGCATTGAAAAATAGAGATTTAATTCCTCCAAAAGCACTTAAAAATCAACCAATATCCTTGAAAAATGATCGTATGGGTTGATTTAAATGGAAATCTCCAACAAAAACTATGTTGATTGTATGAGCTATATATACACAATATATTGGAAATCTCAAGCAAAAACTCCAAGCCACGATGTCAATTTATTGGAAATTTCAAAGCAAAACTTGAAGCCGCGATGTCGATGTTTGCACTGTTATTTATATGCTGAAGTTATGGGGATATGTCTGTCTGTCTGGCTGGTCTCAACTTTGTCTGAGCTTGTATTCCTACAGAAGCCTCTAACAATGGGGGACATTATTCCAATCAATTTCTGTTCAGACATCCCATAGAAGCCTTCAGCAATGAATTTATGTTTCAGTAACTCCTCAGAGAACCCACAGAAACCTTTAGCAATGTATTTCTGTCTCCAACACCAATGGGAGACATGATTCCAAGATGCACTCCCGTTCATCAGAAGGCACAGGTGAGTCACTACCTGCAGTTAGCCCCATACATGTGGCATCTTGTATCTGTGGGAGGCTCCATAAGGATATCTTAACCCTTCCATGACTGGAGCGTCCTGAAATTTTCCGAAAAACCCTGTGCCAATGCATTCTCTTACATATGCGAGTTGCCCATAGTCAGGGTTTCCGCTATACCGGCATGGGATCCCCTCATTCCCCTAGCCAAAATTTCCCCTGTTGAACTGTCAGTTGATTTTAATATTTAGGGTCCCATTTCCTCAGCCCAGATTTCCCCTGCTACCATATCCCAGGGCCCTGGACACATATACACATATATATATATGAAACTAATTGGAGAGTAAACAGACCCATTACCATTGAGGAAATTTCCCAAGTTCTAATGAATGCCAAGAATAAAACGTCTTTCGGCCCAGATAACATCCCATACGAATGTCTAAAATGTGAAAGTGTTAAACCAGTTCTACACAATTTATTTAACTTTATATTTGATACAGGCATATTTCCCTCAGTGTGGAAGCAATCTCTGATATGCCCTATACCAAAGGATAAGAGTAGTGATCCCAGAATCCCATTAAATTACCGAGGAATATCTCTGATGCCTACATGTAGCAAACTTTACAGTTGTTTATTGAATAATAGATTGATTGAATATTTAGAAATGAATGAAATTCTAGAAGATGAACAGAATGGCTTTAAATAATATCTTTATGTTATCAGCTCTTATAAGAGGCAAAAAACAGATTTTTACAACTTTTATAGCCTTTGATTGCGTTGATCGAGACATGCTGCTATTTAAGCTACTTAAGGGTGGCTTGGATGGCAACATGTACCAGTCTATCAAAAGCATGTATCAGAACACTTTTTCACGTGTTCGAATAAATGGCAACACATCAGCACCTTTCAGATGTTTCTTTGGTGTAAAACAAGGCGACAGTCTATCCACGACACTCTTTAACATATTCGTTAACGATCTTATTTCAGATATTAAACATTTAGAAATTGGGAGTGAATCTAGAGGAATTCAAGATATCTTCGCTTATGTATGCTGATGACATTGCTTTAAAGGCTGAGTCAGAAACTGATATGCAAACAATTTTGAAAACAGTTCAAAACTGGTGTAGAAAATGGCGCATGACAGTTAATTTAGAAAAAACGAAAGTTGTCCATTTTAGAAAGAAACACATTCAAAGAACTAATAATAGTTTAATTTTCGAAAATCAAGCTGTAAATATGACTGATCAATATAAATATCTTGGTGTTATTTTCCATGAGTTTGGTAGTTTCGATATGACAACTGAAACTCTATCAAAGTCAGCAGGTAGATCCCTCGGGGCCATTATATCAAATGTTCACACATATAAGGACAAATGTTTCAAAACTTTTGGTAAAATTTTCCAAAACTGTGTTAGCCCAATTATGGATTATTCATCTGGTGTCTGGGGATACAGAAAATACGCTTGTATAGACATGGTTCAAAACAGAACATTCAGGTATTTCCTTGACGTCCATCGATTTTGTCCGCTATTAGCCATTGAAGGCGAAATTGGTATCCAAACATGTAGATTACGCCGATAGGTCAATATGGCTAGACTTTGGAACCATCTTATTAAATTGTCTGATGATCGAACGACTTGTTAACAAAGTTTTCTTATGGGATCTCATGGAAATATCAGATGGTTGGAGCGCCAATTTCTCTGATATTCTTACCGAAGCTGGAATGATATCCACCTTTGAAAATATACAAACATGTAATATTACCGATCTAGAATTGAAACTCACTCAAATTCGTGCAGATAAATGGCTAGAAAAACTGAACTATATCCCAAAGCTACGAACTTACAGATTATACAAGAAAATCTATGAAACTGAGAAATATATCAGTATGAACATTGACAAATCGCACCGATCGATCTTGGCTCAATTTCGTTGCGCAATACTTCAACTGAAAATAGAAACTGGCAGATTTCGAAATGAGAAAGTTGATGAACAAATTTGTACTCTGTGCGACCTGCAAGAAATAGAGGATGAAAGCCACTTTCTTTTGCGCTGCCCGCTTACACACACTTAAGGTCTCGGCTCCTGAATTCTATTCCCGTTGATATTTCTAGTACTGATGAAAATAACAATGACGCATTGACTGAAATAATTTCATATCCACGTCAGTTAGCAAAATTCCTTTTTGAGGCCTTTATGAAAAGAAAAAATTGTCTCTATAAATAACTATTGGAATGGTAAACTCCATATTATATATAATTGTTAACGATCACTCTCATGATATATATGTGTTTTCCCGATATATAGATACGGATGACTTATAGGCCCCATGTGGCCGGGTGCAATATCATTATTTGTGTATGTAATATATTTATGTATTGTAGATGCGCATGTCACGTTAATAACAGATTATCTCTCTCTCTATACATATGTGTATAAAAGTATAGAGATGTATAAAACTTCTCCATCTTGTTTGGATATCAATAAGGAAATTTAGAGGCCACCTTTAATTTATATCTTTGCAAGAATACAGACACTGAACGAAAGTGCATACCAGAACTGACGGGTTACAGTCATTTCGTACCCTCGCATTTTCGTACCCTACCATCTCGAACCCGATTTGGTCTTCTCGTTCCCTCTGGTCTTGAGTCATTTCGTACCCTGTGAGTCATCTCGTATCCTCCTTCAGAAATGACAAGAAGAGCACCAGAACACCAGACGATGCACTGTAAACGACGAACGAAACCTAACATAGCATCATCTGGCATTCTGGTGGGCTTCTGTGTACGTAGGCCCCACTCATAAATCAGGCCAAACTTTTTTATTTTACTGCTTTACGGAATCGCCGACCCTGTTTTCTGTGGCTGGACAAAGAAATAAAAATCAAATATAAGTTTTATTTTTATTTTAACAGCCACAGCTGTTTCTGCTTATTAGTAACAAATTATCTAACCACATTTCACTGATTAAAGATACATAGGACACACCAACTATAGATATCTCTGGCTTTAATTTCTTTTAACTACATCCAAAATGAAAACTGAGAAGTCAGCTTGAGTTTATGTGTCGGCCAACAAGATACCTGTATGCTTTCTATAAATCTTGACATCTCTTTAAAACTTTAAATGGCCTTTAGAATACATTTTGTATTCCTGGGAATTTATGGTGATCTTTATGACTGAAGACCAATAACAGTCCACAAGGTTTCTTAAGATAGGAATGACAAACTAATGAGTATGTGGGTTTGTTCAAGTTACGCATTCACTTTTTATCACTACCACTAATCTCATCATTCCCATGTATGTATTAACCCTCTCTATACTAAATACTCATTGACCGGACAAGTAGATTCCTTAGGAAATGTTCAGATAATAAATTCAACAAGTTCTAAACTTATTATCTGAACATTTCCCACCAACTAATAGGAAACCTTCTGCAAATATATTATCTGTCGGCTACTTATTTTTCCATGACATCCATCCAGATGAATAATGGACTTTTTCAATGTATACATTATAACTGAATGGGGGAGTCCATTTATTCAATAATTAAAATTTTGAACAAAAACAAACCCTTTATTTCTGGATTTTTTCAATAATCTGAGCTATGTTTCAAATAATAGTACTGGATTTGAATTTTGTGATATACATCCAAAAAGTGTTCTCTATAAATGACTGACAGAGAATTATAAAGACACAGTTACCACCTTAGGGAATGTCTAAAAAAAAAAAATGATTCAAGCATTTTTATTTTTATTTTTTTTCCGACCGACCCTACCAAAACAAAGTTAAAAAAATCTGTAAAGCAGAAAAATAAAAAAGTGTGGCCTCATTCAAAATACATACCATCAACCATGAGCTATGCAAGATTATCATATTGGCATTTGCAGATGCCACATACCTGAATCGTCTAGAACTGGTGATGAAAACAAGGGGAAATGTCAAAGGTGAATTTGGTGCCGGAGAATCTGTTATCTATCATGTCGTATTACCATTAACCATTATCACATACAAATAGGGATCTCCGTCTGCAGGTACTGAATGATCAACATAAAATATTAATTCAGTTCACTGCAGACCCATTTATGATCTCTTTTTAGAAATGGTTATACAAAAAGTTGTTTGACAATTTGAATTGGGTCTCAAGACTTTTTATGAACAATCTATACATTGAAAATACTTTAATTTAAACTAATTTATGTTTTATTTTAGATGAAAAGAGAAACGTCAGTTAATAGTAAACCTACCGTATGCATAGATGTGAATAGAACTACAGTCCATAGAGCAATGGCAGAATTTTCTGATATTTTTACCGCGAAATCACAAGTCACTAACTAAAACTGATTCCAATTGGTCATTGCAACCTCTTGTCATGTTAAGGACAGTTGTCACACCTCTCCTTGTCTTCATCTAAATGAACACCACCCAAGATGAGGGAAGACTCTAATCCTCGACCCTGTTGTGTTCAAATAAATGTTATTTACATAAAAACAATGATTAAAAAGGAAATTGAATATGCGTTTATCGCTGGCTTTGGAAAATTTACAAGATAATTATAACAGAAAACTTCTACCTATTTATTCTCGTCATTTGATCAGAATGTTAATGCATTTTTTGTTTCACTCGAGGTTCTAAGTTAATTGTTCCAAACAGTCAATGAATAAATTTTATTGTATATCCATATGCATTCTCTCTTCCCATTTATATTATGCAGTATATCATACCCAGATGTTCAGATAAGCTGGTTCAATCATTGCAAAGTGTTCATAAACTAAGTCAGGTCTTGCACTGGGATGGGAGTGTCACTCTGCATGGGGCAAAATGTTTGTGGACGGGTGGCAACGTACGTTTAAATATTGACCCAACGATTTTACTTACGAATGATCAGACTTGATCAACCTGTACTCAGAGTCACAATTTACATAATATGTCGAGTGCAACTATTATCATGGGAAACATATCTTGAAGGGTTTGATTGACCCCTACCGTATATAGGTGCATAGTTTTTACACCAACTCGTATACCATACTCAGACTGTCCCCGTGTGTTGGTGATGTAAACTTTTGCAACAGTTTCTACAACAAAGTCAACTCGTACCCTGAGTCACCAATTTTACAATTTCGTAGTATACATCTTATACAGTTGTCCAAAAACTAAGTCAACTCGTACCCTGAGTCACTTTGAGTTTATCATATTATTTTATGGACATTAACATAGTCAACTCGTGGAGTGATGTGACTACAGTTTACCAAGACCAAGTCAACTCGTACCCTGATTTTACAATGTCATAAACAAAGTCATTTCAATGACTTTGATATACTGAGTCATCTCGAACCCTGCGCTCGGGTATACAATCGATATGAAACGAGGACTACTGTCAGGAAAGGTATTTATCAGTTAATTAAATTTTAATTAGAATTTCTTATCACATCACCGGGACAATTTTTAGGTGCTATTTTTAGGAAAAAAATCACACATCCAACTTTGGAGCATACCAAGAAGGAGAACTGTTACGTTGTTGTCACCCTCAATCATGAGAAAATTCAATTTAGATTTCACCATGGATATTTAATTACGATCAAAATAAACGACTTTAAACTCCTTTGTAGGCAAATATTTACATAGTGCACTCAAAGGCTCCAAAATATCTCTCTGAACACTTTACCACAGTTAGCTCTTACTGTAGCTATGAATTAAGATCAGGGCAACAAAAAATCACAATCCCTCATGTAGGTCCTTTTGGCTCGGACAGTTTCTGTTATACAGGAATAGTACTCTCGAATGATTTTTCTAACCAAATTGATCCCAAAGGTAACAACACAGTATGGACCAAGGCTATTCAATCAGAGTATTTTAATAGATATAAAAAATCTGAAAGTTCTATCTATAAGTACTATTAACAAAGTAGGCGATTGTGTAGTTTCATGATGCAATTAGGAGAGTTTGCTTTGTATATAACTTTGATTTAATGTCTAGGGTGTGGGTAGCCTTTGACTGTGGTGTCGTAGTACGTGATCGAACGGTGTCATCCAGGTCGAAGGGAATAACATCACCTTACTGTCCATGGTACACTACGATAAGTTGGTGCTAGCCTTATAATCACCACATAACCACTGAACCTACACAATAGTCAAAGACATCCTCTCACCTATTTTAATCGATATATCTCTCCGTATTTTTTAACTCTAGTGGAAAATATGTGCCGTTCAGCTCACTGTCATCTATCGTGACTTTAATTTCAACTGACCGTTTACATCTCATTGGTTAACTATAACATTATATATATTAAAACCATAGTTTGTGATGGTAGGAAGCGTACGGGTGTGTTCCGGTCTCTCATGTGGCCTGAATCCATTGGGGACCATAATGGAAATAAATGGTCTTAGGACTGTTTTCTTATGCTATCCCCGCTGGTTTTTGGTCACCTGTTAGTGCCGGACAACTCCTTTACAGGCTCATAATCCTATATAAACGCCATACTCATGCTGGGCATTGGTCAGCTACGGTGGTGGTGATGTACCACATGGTACAACACATCTTTCCGTAGATGACCAATGTCCAGTAATAACTCAAATAATTTGATATTCTAATTTCTATATCTTTACAATCTGTGTTAATCTGTCACTTGTTACATGTATATCACATATATACCATGTATTCCTGTTTTTTTTATCTATATATGTAGGTTGTCCTACACAAATGTGTGTCTTAAAGACATTAAAACGTATCTTATCTTATCTTATCTTTGTTACACTAAATCCTGTTCGGTGATTGGTCAACTGCCAATTGGGTGACCCGTTTCATACCCCAATAACACAGACCGTAACACGAACATGACATCATAATTTGTTGACCTAATCTGGCCTAAATCACTGAAAGCGATCAGCAGAATAATTTGTTGTGCTTTTAAAAGTTCAGCCGAATTGCATATGAAGCCATTTATTTATATCAATTAGTTGCTAAGTGCTTGTAAATCTGATATTGGGCTGAATTAATGTGCTATGTAGGCTAGTCTCATATTCTTGGCATATTTTGTGATAATAAATAAATTAGAATACATTCGTATTTGTTATGGGAATAAATCATCAAAAAGAAAGAATGTAGTGGGTGTTATTGGATACAGCGCTGTAGCGTTGGCAGACAAATTTAGTGAAAACTGCCCGAGCGACCACAATAAAAAGTTAAATAGGTTTTGTAAAAATTGGTCTGGAACCCTGAATACATCTTTAATTAATTAATTAATGTTAACCTTCTGATTACAGTTTACCATAATCCAGCCAATGGTTCCTGACGTCTCACTAATAATGAATGACACAAACCCAAGTCCGAAAAAAATCTGGTCCGTCAGCTCAGAACACTGCTCCGAAAACCATGAATTGCAGTGGATTCGTGTGACCAAGTACAAAGCGACCTGCTACAATCTCTGCACAGCATCAGAATATGAGGCCGCCGCAACCTGGAATGACTGGTTCTCAGTCTCAACATGGAACTACTGGTTCCCAGGGGTATCCACAGTATCCGTATAATAATGTGAATCCAGTGTCTTCTCAAGGATATCTGGTTAATAGCCAGACGCCATCTTCAACTAATGTTCACAGACAGATTGTTCCGTTAATGCAGCAAACCTGTGTGCCAAATGGCTATAATCAAACTAATAATCCTCGGACTATGTTCAATCAATCTCAACATCATCTAATCAACATATGGGCGTGGCTTCACAGCAGAATCACCCTATGAGAGTGGGTGACTGGTCAACATATGGGCATGCATGGCCCCACAACAGATGGGTATGGTTGCTCAACAAAATCAGATGATTAGCGGAGCTTCATAAATGATTGACGGTTCTATGCCCGGGGGCAGCACTCTTCCTCGTACCTTTGTGATAAATCAGCCAATCGGTTCACAAAGATTGACTGGACCTCAGTTAAACTATGTTACTCAGAACACTTATTCAGATTCAGGGCGCTAATTCAGCAGGTTAGTCTATAATATCTCTGAATGATCTGTGCCGAATTTGGCCGCCAGTTCAGCAGGGCAGTATATAACATGTCTTAATCGGTATGATATATTTAAACGGACATAGCCTATTTGAACCTTCAAGTGATCCTTGATTCTCCTAGGTGGCGCATGATTTAATTATGTTAATGTTGTTATGGCAACGTAACAAGAATTTCAGAAGTTTGTGATATTAAAATCATTGCAAAACAACGAATGTTGATTGGAAAAGCTGAGAATAATATCACTTTTGTTTGTATTTGGACATGTAATAATTATAAATATAGAGACTGTATACTCTCTCTAGTCCAGAGCAAAAATACCTACAGTTTGTTCATTGTATTCAATTAAATTTCAATGTATCAGAATGTATTGATTGAAATAGTGTGTCTGACATTTGCAGAATGAGGTCCGCAGAGGGGTAATTTAGTCATGCTATCCCGCACGGTGGGCTCGCATCACCAAATTCACCCTCTGCTAACCTCATTCTGCTTAGGCCTCAACTGCTATGTGAGACCTAGGATCAGATTGAAGTTCCCCAGTTTAAGGTTGCTGATTTTCACCCATTAGTCACCTTGATTAAGCAATTTATCTTCTGCAATTTATGTGATATAGAAACTGAATAGAAGGGAAAAAGTAACCAAAAATAATATTAATTTGAGACTAGAGATACTTTTCAGTAGATGAGCCTGAAGCAGAATGATGTCCCTATAGCGTGAATTTAGTCATGCTAGCCTGCTGTGTGGGATAGCGTCACTAAATTCACCCTCTGGGTACCTCATTCTGCAAATGTCAGGCACTATTTGCCCAGATCACCAATAGGTTACTCACGCATCCACTACACTTTCAGATGAATATAAAGGAACTATTGACAGCACTGATGGTGACATCCAGCCCCGGCTCATCAGGATTCATCACAACCACAAACTCCACCCACAGAACAGCTGGCCCACGATATCTCTTCTGAATTACCGACACCCTTCAAAGAAACAGCTAATCTTCTCGATAACATCCACTCATTTATCAAGTGAGTTCATGTGTTTGTAACCCACAGGGAGCCTCACACAGATGGAAGCATGCACTACAGAGTGTCGTCTGCTCCAGTCTATATGAGGCTCTCTATGTGTAGATATTTATCAAGTGAGTTCGTACTTATAAATAATATTTTCTCAACAATCATTCAATTTCTACTAAATAAATAATATCTACTAATATAATATTTAGCAAATCATTCGATAATAAGCCCAAGTTTGGAATGCATTAATAAATCGATAAAGTCAAGGAATCATAATAGAAGAGGTGCCACGATTATTGATTTTGATAATCGATAATTGGTCGTCAATAATTGATTAATCGTACCTAATATCAATAACAGTGGAAGTATTCCGTAATATGGCCAATTGTCTGGGTGTTGGTTAAAAAACTTGTTTGTTGTAATTTTTACGTTAATAATGTGCACCATAAACCATCGGTAATGACTAATGAGCACAATGTATTCAATACCAGCACATTTCTCGGCGATTGTGAGTTCATTAGAACGAACGTAGCCATTAATTTCAGTGTTATGAATAGCCAAACATACAAACAATATAAAAGTAGGAATGCATGACGGACCGCCGATAGTTCCTAAAAAAAGGAATCTAATGTTACGGAAACTTGAAGTTTCAGCAAACTTCCAGAGTGTGGATGACAATCACAAAGGTGCCCCCCCCCCCCACCCAGAAATTTCAGGACTGAGAACAAGTTAAGTAATTGATAATAGTGAGTTTCATTCAGCAGTCACCATCGATAAGTGATAGCCTGTACTAGTAACATCTAAGTATATTCATGTTGTCGGAATCTCTTTGATGCACGATCAAAGGTTGTTAACCCTTCGGTTGTAGATTAAACTGTGTAAAACAAACACGGTATTCAATAATACCCGGTACTTTCCGACGTCCGAAATAAATAACGGAGATTAATCGACGACGGAAATGGTAATCGATTATCGGCTTTATCAACGGTTCATCGATTATACGATTAATCATGGCACCCCTACATAATAGCTTTTAATTTTAACAAATTTGATGAGTTGCGTAATGTAAGTTTTTTGTCATTTGGCACTGCATAAATTTTGATATAGCAAGGTACCTGTATATTTGATATAGGAAGGTACCTGTATATTTTGCATTGAAAACATCAGGTTAAATCCTCATTTACATAAATATATTACATCCCATGCTTATTCCGGCCAATCGGCTTCATAATCCTGGTCGAGCCATATGTAAATGAGAGCGCAAAAAAAATATATATATTTCAGAATTACTCACTAATTTAGTTATAAAATAGATAATGATGTATTGTTGATCGTTATGCATAGATAAATTATTAGCCGACAAGTCAGCATTGAGCACAAGATATTTTAGTTGATTGTTTATCGATTTTTAAAAAGTTGGATAGATTTTCGAAAAAATAGGATGGCAACATTGTTTGAGCAGAATCAACCTGGATATTTGACGTCTTGGGAGACAATATTCAGTGGTCAAATATGTATTAAATGCTATGGATAGAAATGGAATTATGGGGCGTTTATGGTATTAATTGAAAGTGGAATCCTTGGCCGTCACACCCGTTGCAACATCCATGCCATTGTTCGGATAAATAGGCTAAATTTGTCAGATTTCGAAATGATTGTAAATCAGGAGAATTCTATCGTTCCCCTTGTCTCTAGTATTCTACTACTGACATAAATGGTCTAACAGCGAACACGAGGTGGTTCCTCATTCGTCCACAAATATGACTGCAGTTGATTGCATGAATGCAGTTGAGTACCGAGGTAACACCGGTGGTCAACCTTGTTAAGGAGGGTTGATTAATTAGAGCATAGCTGTACACGCTTGTTTATATAAACAGGCTGCCAGCATCTGGCCTCAGTGTCACTTGATTTCCTATAAAAATTAATTGATCAGCGATATCGCCAGGGCATGTTGGGAATGTCTGCATAAGACGTTCATGTACTACAGCATTCTCATTCCAAATTAGCATGTAAGCATAGTATCGTCTCGTGGTTTACTAATAAAACATTCAAACGTACCTCATCAATATACGAGATTCGAATATGAGACTTAATTTTGAGGATAGTATTCTCAGAGTAAGATATAATGAATATGAAGGGAGGAGAAACTTCCATATATAAACGAAACAGTAGCAACTGCATTCAACATCAAAGCATTTTAATTTTTTTACACGCATGCACAGTGTCGGTTCTACAACTTAAGCTGGTTAAAGTGACAGTATATTATATCTAACATTGTCACAAAACATTCAAGACAACAACATTCACAAATCAACCCATCTAGGCTATTTACGTAATATGTGTCTGATTACAGGCTGCCATGTGTATTGAGTATGTAATACGGGTGATAGGAGGTGGTATTTGAACTTGACATAAGACATGCTTTCAAACGACAATCACATGTGATTTATCATTAACGCCTGAAATTGAAGACTATGATCGTCGTTATTTAATGTGTAGGAGGTTGGTTATAACAATGTCGTTGGAGAAAAGTGCTGGGGAATTCTTTGGAGAATGGGGCCGTGTTTCAGTTGGCCGTCGATTTGATAAGAGGATTGTATATGTTCTCAAACTTGTGGAACTAGAAGGTTGTTTCAAACTAGTTCGATGTGATCCCCATGCATGCAATAACTGGTCAATATTTAATGAAAGCTTGATTATGCTTTATGTAAATGTTTATAGATATACACATTTGAAATAAGGATGCCATTCTTTGGCTGAGATTTTTATTTTATTTTATGCTTGAATATTATAATGAATTGTCATTTTTTAAATCCTAAGCATGATGTCCGAAAGTTTATACACATAACTTCCTGTATTTGTTGGTTCCTGGAAATCCATGTACAAAATTGAGTCCAAAAGTTTATACACATAACTGTTCCTGTATTCGCAGATTCATGTAAATCCATGTACGTAATTACAGTAAAACCTCTCCAAACCAAACACCATTCGGACCAGCCCTTCTGTTCGGTTTAAAAAGGTGTTCGGTTTATAGAAAATCGTACTACGGTCGGAATGTATTGACGTCATTACTAAGACTAAGAGTTGTCGAATCACAACCAACTCATTATTGATTAATTAAACTGTATTGAATAAATTACCAACTAAAATATAAATAACAATAGATAAAACATGTTATAATAAGAATTAGAAACATGGTCTATTAAGATATAATACATGTATAGATAAGGCAGGAAACTTGGAAAAGATAAATTTTATGGTGATTTTTTTAAATGTCGCTAAAAATTTCACATCATTAGTAGAGTAGTTTATTTAATATTCGTGCCAATTTAATTTGCGGTGTTTTGTTCGGCGAACGCTTTGAACTGGATTATAACGGCAGCTGTCTGATTAAATAACTGTATGCTTATTTAACACTTTGAGTGAACAAAGGTGACTTCACAGTTAATACCGTGCTGACACTATGTTTTTACATCAATCACTGAGATGAATTGGACTTTTTACGACCACTGTCCAAACTCAACACTAATTAGCTAAAAGTACACGATGGTAGTCTATTGTCACCACTAAAGTTTTAATCAACCTGTCACAATGAATGAGCCGTCACGACCACTCAGAGTTGAATGTATAGACCAGAAATTTAAACTTATAAAGGATCCCCAGTCTAGAGCCAAAACGAGCTCAGCATCAAGTATGTCAAATCTACCGCACGTGCGTTCGGTTGGTATCGCTTTCCACATTTGGATGTCGGAGGTAAAAATTAATGTATTCATTCACTTTTGGAATATAAAAGCCGTCCGATGTTCGGAATAGAGAGTTTCCGGTTTACATAGGTAATTTTTAGTGAGAATGCACTTTTGGGTCCAGACAATTTGTTCGGTATGGAGAGGGATTCGGTTTATAAAGCTCCGATTTGGAGAGGTTTTACCGTATGTCCGAAAATTTATACACGTAACTGTACCTGTATTCGCGGGTTCTTTTAAATCCATGCTATTAGAATGTTTCACTGATGAGTGTTTTATATTCCTTAAAGGCCTACTTAATTTTCGAATCTCCAGAAAACATGATTTACAACATATTCGATAATATATGCCATTTGAAAGAAGTAGCCCCAAAACATTGTATTGTCGAATAAACTGTGAACTTGTGTGACACTGACGTGTGTTATGTGCTTAATTTAGATCTGGTGTGTACTGCCAGTTTATTATTTTCTATGGAAGGGGAATAACTCTTATCTTTTAGTTTTGAATTATGATGCATTCTGGGATGAATAATGGGGGAAGTCTCGTGGTGAATCTGATAATCTATATCATTTGGTGGAGGCCTTTAGGCCACAGCTCTTCCATATTCTGGTGGAATATATATATTTCTGGTCCCTCTTACAAATGGTATATAATATGGAATATATTGTGTATAACGTGATCTGGCCAATCAAAAATTAAGTGGGCCTTTAAATATTGCAGTTTATCTGGGAACTCATAAATAGACAAAATAGATAAAATCATTTCTATTTATGCAGATGGTTCTATTCCCATCTACATGACCACTCTCCTCAGTCTAATGAGTTCCTGGAGTGAAGTGATTCTGGCACAGACATATCTCTGAGTTTTGTAAACTGGAGATGGATTATCTGAGAATGTTCTGTGGACGCTTTTTTCTCGGTTTGTAAAGGTAGTTCAAATCTTACTTCAAGATGAATCATGTGTCAAATCTCAGAGTATGCCTTCACAGTCAGTCAGGGGGACCCTGCTGAGATGCAAATGCTGTTGATGTGTGCAAACATAGTATCTTTTTTTATTGGCCTTATCATTAACCATTACCTAAATAGGAGCCATCTTTAGCAGATTCAATCATTACCTATATATAATGACCCATGTTTAACATTTCTGTCCTAATTTTACAGGTATTACAATCCATCCATGAATTCCACCGTAATTCGGAACATCAATTACAACTCTGTTATGTTCGACTTGGACACAGACTCGTCCATGGAGATAAACGCGATGGCGATGAAATATCTATAGGACGAAGACCTGACTCGAGTGATGAAGCTACAGAGCTCCGCCATCTACAAAAAAGCGAAACAGGTACAGAAGAGCACTCTAATAATGCAGCTACTAGGTAATTAGTTAGTAACCCACATGGAGCCCCACAGAGATGGAAACACACACTACGGAGTGTCGTCTGCACAGACTATGTGGGTCTCTCTATGGGTGTATGTTTGTGTAACTTGGTGTATATTCTTCTTATACATTTAGTTCCCACAGGGAGCCTCACACAGACTGAAGCATGCACTGTGGAGTGCTGTCTACTCTATGTGGGGCTCTCTATGGGTCGACATTTATCAAGTGAGTTCATGTGTAATAACCCACAGGGAGCCTCACACAGACTGAAGCTTACACTATGGAGTGCTGTCTACTCAACTCTATGTGGGGCTCTCTATGGGTCGACATTTATCAAGTGAGTTAATGTGTTATAACCCACAGGGAGCCTCACACATTTGGAAGCATGCACTACATAGTGTAATCTGATCCAGCCTATGTGGGGCTCTCTATAGGTTTGTGTTTTCTATATAGTGATAAAGAGTGAAAATGTTTAATTTTGAATGAATATTCTTGGAATAGAATGATGGACATTGCATTTCAGTTCAAATTTTGCAACTCAACCACTTTTGTTAAATGTTGATATGATTAAAATTAAATGTGATAATGTTGCATTAATTTTACTTGAATTTTCTAGTTGCAATCAGTTATGTTACATGTTGTCAGGGTTAACCCTTTCTATACAAAATACTCATTGATCAAAATAGGCGCCTGGTGTGTTGTATAGTCCCAAGCATGTTCTAAGAGCAATGCTCGCCATGTTTCGGAGGCATAAAATATATAACATTGCCGCTGTGCCGAACCTCATATATCCATAATTATGTTGTTTGTTGAACTTTTTATCTGAACATTTCCCTCCAATAAATAGGATTCCTTCTGCACTTTTATTATAAGGCCAAAAAAAATTAATAGTTCGGCTCTCGGGACCCGGCGCATTGCCAAAAAGCCCCCACGTAGATGCTTTTTATTTCGAAAAATAACCTGGAAACGAAATCTGCGTACGATGAAATTTCTAGACTAATACAAAACTAGGAATTAAAACCGGAACGAAACTTCACATCATTACCGTATTGTCGCGGGTCATAGGAAATAAAAAGCATTAAAACATGGGTGGTCTGACGTGAACCAATAGGGAAGTAAGTATTTTTACGTAAGTATATCCTAAACCATCAGATGTCTGTTCATCGCGGTATAATTCAAATCCAAAAAAAATTTGTTCCGTATTGTGAACTCTGCAATTCCGTGAGATTAATATTCCGCAAAACCGGAAATGTTAAAAATCGTCGGAAAATAAATGAAATTAAACTAATGCAGATCCAAAAATGGACATGTTGCTCCCAATTGAAGTAATCCACAAGACTAAAACGATTAGAAAGTGGTCTATCGTGTCAGTACCCGGCGATATAAACCGGGACCAGTTGCCAAAGACTTATTTAGCGGTAAAATCGATGATGTGCAACATGATGAAAATCCCGTTCCCGAAGAAATTAACCCTTACCACGAACACTCTCAGGGTAACACGGTCATCCATGTATTCGTCTCGAACAAGAAAACGGGGGAGTTTCAAAGAATAACTTTGAGTGCAGGTGTAGAGGAAACTGTTCAGTCATTTGTTCGATATATCAGGATTGAAATCAAATTGAAAACTGACTTAAGCAGTGGTTCTGAATCAGCACCTAGTGTTAGCAGTCAACAGAGACAGAATGCATTCGAGATTTTGTTGAACAGTAGCAGAAAACTTTGCTGGCCAGATAAATATTCTGAAGTGGATAATCGGGATATACAAAAAAATCATGTCCTGTATAATTATTTCATCGACTGGCTCCAAGAGCAGAAACTTGGCTTCATGCCAAGTCATGTTAATACAGCAGGAAAAGTTTTCTGCAAATTTGTTACAGATACACTCTGGTACGTGGATCCAGTCAGGAACCGATTTCAAGAACGGAGCATTTTATAGCCGAAAGTATTCGATAGATTCACCCGATACAATAACCCGAAGCTTCACAAGCATAAAATACCAAACATCTGCTTAGAAGATTTAATAACACATGCCACTACACTTGACCGTGTGACCAACCAACCGATACAAGACAGTCCACACTAATATAATATAAGTGACATTTATGTGTCAACACATGCAATGAACCACTGTTCTTTTTATTTTGTGAGCATTCCCTCATGTTTTTGCATTAAAGTTGTTGATAAAAGTTGTTGATAAAAATCTTCAGTCCAAAAAGGATATATTACATGGTATAAAGTAAGGTAAAAGTAAGATAAATCAATTCCTTTTGCATCAGAAACACATCATAAATAATTATAAAAAATATAAATAAATCCTGCCTCCCTCACTGATTTGAAAAATAAATTGCTCGAAAGCCTAATAATATATTTTTCTTGGCCTAAGTTGTCTGCCTATATTTCCTGAACACCCCTCCAGATGAAGAACAGACCATTCCAATGTAGACTTTTATAAATGACGGAAGAATCCATTTTGTAAAGAAAGGGTTAAAAGACTCGGGTGGAAGTAAAAGTTTTCATGACTTAAAGATGGTCACTCTTTTCCTAAACACGTTTTTTATATATATATATATATATATATACTAGCCGATGAGCCGACGTTGTCCGGGCTATTCAAAAACCAAATTTCAATTTCCGAGATCTGGTCTGCGCATGCGCGAAGCTGGCGTCGCACGGGCTCGGCGACCCGATAAAATTTGTATCCGGGGCTGCACAGGCTCGCCAATATGACAACGACCACCGCCTGGTCAAACTACACACACGTACCAAGTTTAGTCCCGATCGGTCGGTCGAGAATCGTAGATTTGTATTAATGACAGACAGACAAACAGACAGACAGACAGAGGTCTTCAAAATATATATGAGATAACTAATCTATAAATACTAATGTGTGTCTCTGACTCTCTCTCTCTCTCTCTCTCTGAATGTTCCTTATAGCCGTCCACATTTCTGCACCGATTGCGATAACATTTGGCACTCCAGGTAACATGGTCTGGGTCCGTCCGACGTCTCGTTGATGTCATATCCACATGGGCAAACAGGTTTCTCCAGAACTAATGGCCCTCTTGGTAACATGGGATGGGTCCTGACTCGCCCGACATCCCTTTTTGATGTTATGACGAATGCACTGAAATTTGATACGGCCATGTATTTTGGCTCCATGTGTAGCATGAGCTTGGTCCGTACTCCACCTGACATCATGTCAGGCCTCAGCCTAGGGGTCCAGAACAGGGAGACTTGAAGTCTCCCTCCAGGAAATTTAGGGAGACTTCAGGAAATTTAGGGAGACTTCAGGGAGAAGTGGGGAGACTACCAAACATTAACAATTTTCAAATATCGCTTTATTTTATAACATCTGACAATAAAATTAAAAAAAAGATAAAATAAGAAATAAAACTAAAAAAATTTGACTTTATCTGAAATTAGCTTAATTAATTGTTATTATACATTTAAAAATTTTGGAAATGTTTTGTGTAGCTATCATTTAAGCAAGACAATTATCAAGTTACAGTAGTAATTAATTTTTTAACTAAATGAAAGTAGTATTATTTCCTAGACTGCAGCTTGGAAGATACGTTTGTACAGTCTGAATCATGATGCATGTAACTTTGTAAGTTTAATTTGGTAACGGCTGTAATGTGGGTGTCCGCTAAAATAAACAATAAGGACTAACTAACAAAGGAGTTGCAAAAGCTTTTATTAATTAATGGCCTCTCTTAATTAATGCCAACATTACTGGTATAATCCGATTAAAGCAATAAACTTGACATTATTTTATTTACGGAAGCGGTCTCTTCAAAAAGTCCGACGCGGTCTCTTCAAAAAGTCCGACGCGTTACCGAAACGAACTTCCGAAGCGCCTGGTACATACTCTGATAATGTCGTAATTGTTTTATATCTGAAAAGCGGGACGGCAGCCTTTTAAGTTAATTAAAACATTTATTTGTGACACTCACGATGGTCAGTAACAACACAGATGTGAACATCTCATCGTGTTTTCAGCGTGTCAAAACATTCGTGATTAACATTCATTACCGCAAAGGGAATAAAGGCGACTGAATAACAACACAAAACAATAGGTCATATTTTATTTTTTATTTTAACACTTGGGTCTTTGTCTCTGCATCATCTGTTTCTTTTTGGGAATGCCGCCACAATTCATCTATATACGGACATGTCCGGAAAAGAAACTAGAAAAAAAAATAAAGAAAAAAAATAAATAAATCTGCCTAAAATTGACGATAGGGCGAAGTTAGCGACAGTAAGGTGACAATCTCGCCCGAGTCGCCTTGTGAGCTGAGGCCTGCATCATGTGTTGATGTTATGAGAACTAATGGCATTACATCCGTACTGAAATTCAGCCCTCTGGGTAACATGGACTGAGTTCTGATTCCCTAATCTTGCGCTTTGATGTTAATGTCCGCACAGGCATTGTGGTTCTCAGAATCTACTGGGCGGATCTCACTTAAATTTGGTGTGGTATTTCGGCCCTCATGGTAACATGGGCTGGGTCTCAACTTCGCCTTTATTTTCTACAGTATCAGAACAAAGTACTTTAACAATAAAATGCTCTTTAATATCCCGTGCAAAGGCGGGTACATCCACTAGTATATATATATATTTCCGGGGCCCAATCTGGGGTATAATATCAGTTGAAGATTCCTGTCCAGAAATGCTTCTATCCATTAATTTTTAATTTATATCCATATTTTATTATATAATGCGATAATTAAGTGGGGCATATTCTGTTACCATTTTTAGAATTTTAGAAAGAGTTATCAGTCCTTCCAACATGGAAAACACGGCGAGAACACTTATTTGCTCTCGCAATTCAGAAGACAGGTGTGATTGTGCCCATAATATAATCGTAAGTTGGGCTTTTCTCAAACAAAATGTCATTGTTTGATAGAGCTATGTCCAGTTACACTTTCACATGCCCATAATTTAACTGAGAAGGGAAAGGTTCTAAATATACCTTCAAATAGCTCAAAATATTGAATCAACGATTACAGTGACCAGAAACATTTTGACAAGAGGCACGAGTGCTAATTTTAGCCCCATGAATTAAAAATTATGGGTGCAAAAGCAATCGCTCCTGTCTCCTGATAAGGATTGAGTTATCCGGCATGGTACACTCATAATGAACGCGAGCCGTAAATTGTCCCAAATTGTTTATATGTATATTTTATACCAGACAATTCAAAATAAAATCAATATTAATTGATGGAGTCATTTCCTGACAAGGGTCTTCGATTCATTCGTATTATTTTAGACCCAGGGAACTACATAAAACTTGTTATTTGAAGAGATAGACAATCAGTAAAGTTTCCTTGGAGTAATAAACTATGAATTAACTCGCATTCTCATCTTATTTATAGGTAGCGATAAGGAGAGTAATAAACTATGAATTAACTCGCATGCTCATCTTATTTCTAGGTAGCAATGAGGAGAGTACACCAAACGTGACGAAATTCGGGATGTCACCGAATAACCTGACAATGGGAACGAACCAGTATGTGGAACATCATGGACTTCTAAGTGAAACAGTAACAACAACAATGCTAATGAGACATTATTTCCATTAGACAAGACGATACAGTTGAAAGTAGATTATAGTGTTAATATTCCTGATATACCTATGAATGGGATGATGGCTAGTGATTCGATTCAGTCAATGAGGATAGATTTGACACATCATCATACAAATGGGCTGGCGAGTGATTCGATTCAAATGACGAGGATAGCTTCGCTGCGTCATCATGATTATCGTTATGGTAACCAGATGTCTCCTGTGAAAAATTGTGTTTTTTTTAGACTCACGACTCACGTGTTCCTCCTCAGCCGTTTGTTGATAAGAACCAATACTTGTCGCCACTGATGAACCATGCTGGTGACAGATTTAATAACAGTGACGGCTAGTGGCAGATACCTGTGCAGCAATTCTCAATTTCAAGATCGTCACTATGTCAACCAGCCACACCAAGGAAACAATTCACCATACCAACCTCATCGCTATGGTAATCAAACTAACAATCGGAGACCTGCTCCAGTGAGAAACGAGAATATCCATCCTGCCACAGATTCAAGTCCAGTCAGTAGTTGCTATGGAAACCAGGCTTATACAGCCACCAGTCTGAAGAAGCATATTGGAAACATTAACCTGGTTCAGGAGGAGTATATGTTCAATGCTATTCAAGAAGAGGACAATATCTTAGATATACCAAAACTCAGACAGTTACCAAAATTATTATAACTAACCTAGTAAATAGATCAGGGTTCCAGGCTAATTTTAATATTCCCATTTTTTTTTAAATGTGACATATTATGTTATTGGTCTCGCCGTCCATCCGTCTGTTTGCTTTGTTTTCTTGATGATAACATTATATAGTCTCAACTGAATGGAATGAAATTTGGTATATGGGATTACTAGCACAAATTACAGATGGACCAGGAAGTGTTCAATGCAGGCTATTGTAATATGCTGAGTGCGATAAATTATTTGATAATTTGGCCAATAAATGCATTATAAAGTTAGTACAGTACATAGCATCTGGGGATAGTGCTGGGCGGTATTTCGGTATACTGATTATAACGGTAAGATTTTCAATACCGTTACCGTCATTTTTTCCATAATCGGTAAACCTTGAAGATGGTATTATCGGGGTTACAGGTCATACTGGCCCGTTACCGGGTACATTGTGGTTTACCTTTATCGGAATACAAAGAAACTACTTGGTTTCTTTACACCATAGTTATCATTCTGACAGTTGAAAGAAACTGTTCATTCTTATGTCACTTCTTTCCTGAGGTCATTTGCCAAAAATGCATTCCTTCACTACCGGGGACAAAATCCAGCCCAATATTATATATTGCAAGTATGATTGCATCATGCATTCTGTGCTATTTTTAAACCACTGAATGTGTGGGACAGCTCATTATGTCCTGTGGTGTTATCGAGTGGGAATGATTGATCAGGCCAAAATAAATTGAATGTGCGTTTCCAGTACCCGCCCGCCCCAATCTAAAACACCACGCCCAACTTCATTTTATTGATTTTGACCTTTTTCGTCGATAAACATTTTTGTTAATCATCGCCAGATCTTTTTTATACCCCCCGCAACGAAGTTAGGGGGTGTATACTGGAGTCAGCTTGTCCGCCCGTCTGTCGTCTGTCGTCCGTCCGTGGACACAAATTTATCCGGAGTTTTTCTCAGTCGTTTTTGATCAATTGTCGTGAAACTTGGCACAGACATCAACCACCATGGGAACCTGTGCACCTGCGATTATGACGTCTGTCGGACTTTTTTTCGTGGAGTTATCCCCCCTTTTTCGACTTAGAAAATTTTCGCAAAATGTATACTTTTGTCCGAGCTTTTATTCCTACATTTTTCAGGTCAATTTTTTTTAAACGTGGCACAGATATTTAGTACCATGGGAACTTGTGCACCTGCGATTATGACGTCTATCCGACATTTTTTGGTGGAGTTATTCCCATTTTTCGACTTAGAAATTTTTTCGCAACATACATAATTTTGTCCAAGCTTTTATTTCTACATTTTTCGGTCAATAGGTTTAAGATTAGGGTTATGGTTGTACACCTGCAATGGGAACTGTTATTTTATTATTTTAACTAAATGTTTACTGACATGTGAAACATCTTAGTATTTTAAAAACAGGGGGGGGGGGGTATCCGTAGTCCCATTGGGACAGTCACACCTCTAGTTTAAGTTTGGTCATGCAGTTTACTATTTAACGATAATGATTCCACAAGTGTCCGATCATTGCTACCTAGCTCATTTAGTAGGCAAGCAGAGAGTCCTAATTTTTGAGTATTCAAACCAAATGGTTGCCGATTACCTAAATACGAAGGGGAACACCCCGACATTGTTACTCAGATATAATTTTTTGTACCTCCAGTGCCTGGCCTAAGTTTTACGGGAAAATGGCTAATTATACCCCCACTTTCGAAGAAAATGGGGGGTATACTGGATTGACTGCGTCCGTCCGTCCGTCCGTCACGCTTTCTCCGTCCGTTTGTCCGTCCGTCCGTCCGACCTCATAACTCGAACAACTATGAACCGATTTCATTAATTTTTGGTATGCAATCTCCTTAGGACGGTCTCTCCTAATGACGCTAATTGCGGTTCGGTCCGACTTATTTTGACTTAGAAAATTCTTTCCGACTTAATAACTTTAACAAATATGAACCGATTTCAATAATTTTTGGTATACATGCTTCTCACAATACCCTCTCTACATGATGCGGCTAGGGATTGGCTCAGACTGTTTTTCGTAATATTACACCTCATTTTCGACTTATTTTGACTTAGAAAATTCTGTCTGACTTAATAACTTTTAACAAATATGAACCGATTTGAATAATTTTTTCTGTACAAGCTTCTTATGACACCATATCGATATTATTAGTCCAAATTTTTCTTTAAACTTAAAAATCATTTTGGTTGAGTTTACGGATAATGCGGGTTGAATTTTCCACGGTGGGGGTATGCTAGCACTCGAGTGCACACCTCTTGTTTTAATTTAGTTGTCGTCATATATATATATATATATATATATATATAGCTATATATATATATATATATATATAAATTTATCACCCCATTTATTCATTTTCATAAAAATAAATAAAATAAAACAAATTAAAGATGTTATGTTTAGAATATCTTATGCATGAAATCACCAATAAGTTATCCCCAGAGTATGTTATACTTGTGATAGTTACGTTACGCACGCGATGTTCTCCTGGCGTATTGCGATAATCGCCAACCAAACCGAATGACATTTTTATTGATGATAAACCAGTTCTGATAGAAATGTCGTTGCTAACGAATTTATTGAAATAAATACATGTATCATGAAGACATGATGTTAGTTGTAACTAATAACATAGTTATACTATCCTGCAGTCAGCAGAAGATTGTCGTTAATTGTAAAATCTGGGACCAATTAAAACAAGAGCTACGCTGTGCGTGCAATATACGCCCTCTCTTGGGTCGGCGGAAACTGATAAAAAAAGGGGCATAACTCTGATAAAAATTGGCGGGCGGAACTCAAATTTGAACTTGACCTGTGTTTTGGTGGGAGAAAGTAATATACCAAATTATCATTGAATCCGATAAGCTCTAGTAAAATTATCATGCGGACAACAAATTTCAGGGATTTTCTAAGTCAAATTACGTCAAATAAGGGGCATAACTCTGGTGAACATTGGCGGACGGAACCCAAATTCGAACTTGAGCTGTCTTTTCTCCTAATAAACCCACATACCAAATTTGATTGAAATCGGTTTACTCTAACTAAAGTTATCATCCGGACAACAAATTTCAGGGATTTTCTAAGTCAAATTACGTCAAAAAAGGGGCCATAACTCCCGCAAAAATTATCGGATTAAAACGAAATTCGGACTTGAGCTGTATTTCGATATATGTAATCCACGGGTTTTGCGTATAAACATTCCAAAATCGAGTTATCATCCGGAAACCAAAAAACATAAAAAAAACTGAATTTTCTGAGTCGAAAAAGGGGCATAACTCTGCCAAAAATGGTCGGACAGAACCCAAGTTCGAACTTGACCTGTGTCGGATTCATTCCGATAAACTATACTAAAGTTATCAACCGGACAACAAATTTCAAGGATTTTCTAAGTCAAAAAACGTTAAATAAGGGGCATAACTCCGGTGAAAATTGGCGGGCGGAACCCAAATTCGAACTTGAACTTACTTTTCGGCTAATAAACCCACATACCAAATTTTACTAATTTTGGTTCACTCTAACTAAAGTTATCATCCGGACAACAGGTTAACGGACGGACGCCCGGACGGACAGACCAATACTATAATACGGCCTTTTTTTCAAAAGGGCGTATAAAAATTAGTGGCAAATTAATATTGCGACAACATCAGACAGAGACATTTTGCGAGAATTCACACCAATGTCACCCAGTGTTCCAGGTTAGCTAACCCATATGTTACCAGAATTGTTACTCAAACTGTTATAATCACTATTACCATTAACTGCTAATGGGCAACTCATTGAAAGTTTATAATTTTGAGTATCTAATTTTGGGACTTGATTAAGTAATAATTAAGAATCTGTGATATCGAGACCAACATCAGTACATGTAAAGAAACCATTGGTGCAATCTGTTTTTCGTTTGCGGTATTTTTATTCTACATGTAGGTAACCGCATGCGAACTGAACGGTAATTTGCCTCAAATTTGCACGCCTGGACTGTTCGCTATATAATTTTAATAGGCCTACATAATGAATGTCTTCTCATTGACTATGTCAAACAGTAATACAGTTATCTATACTATATATTTTGAGACTTCGTATATATGTGTGTGTGTACTTCATAGAATCCAAAACGCGTGTACAGATTGAGCTCAAACTTCCTATGTAAGTGTCAAATCCCACCGACACGACCGTGGTCGCGGTTTAGAGAAGCTCAGAGCACCCGTTCTCCAATCTCAAATCACCGCAAAGGCACGGCGTGGGTTAATCAAGTGATTATTTAATGAGCGTTTGTTTTTGACGCATCTCTATAAAGAGCGTCTGTTTCCCATTCAACGTTATTTGCATCTGCAGAGAGATATACGGAACATACATTAAATTAAAAAAACATTTGTTTCTGACCAACCCTGCGAGCACGGATGGCGCGCTTTGTTTTTACAGTATATAGATATATACCGAAATCATCCCAGATAATCACGAATATAGCATCAGATTTCACCCCAGATATACCGTTATAAAGCTACTGGAATCTGTCAATCTACGGGAAATTCCAGGGAATGCCGATTGAGCTCAAACTTGCTACCCACGGGAAGTGTCATATATATGAGTGTGTCCTTTATAGACTCTAACCGATTGAGCTCAAACTTGCTAAATAAGAAAATAGCCCCCAAGCCGTAAATATCAACAACAACGATATTGCTACCTACGGGGATACGGGGAGCAACGTTATTAGCATCTGCAGAATTATGCAGAGAGAAAGGGCTTTCCTATTTTTAGAACGCAACACATGTTTACGTCGCGTTGGTGATTGAGGTTCACAACGGGGTTAATTGACTGTCCGCTCTTTGCGACGATGAGGTTCACGGCGGGGACTATTGACCAACACTCACAATTTCGTCTTTTGCATCAGATACCAACACCTCGACCGATCGGGACGAAACTTGGTACGTGAGTGTAGTTTGACCAGGTGGTCGTCGCTGTCGTATTGCCGAGCCCGTGCGACGTCCGTGCAGCGCATGCGCAGACGAGTTCTCGGAAACGGGTGGAGCTATCGACTTGAAATTTGCTATGTGAATGTATCTTGCGCCGGGTACAAATTTTATCGGGTCGCCGAGCCCGTGCGACGCCCGTGCAGCGCATGCGCAGACGAGATCTCGGAAACGGGTGAAGCTATCGACTTGAAATTTGGCATGTGAATGTATCTTGCGTCGGCTACAAATTTTCATGCGCAGACCAGGTCTCGGAAACTGGTGGAGCTACCGGGTACAAATTTTTCTTATTGAAACGCGTGGAGCTAAAAATTTATAAAATATATATAAAAATGTCATGTTTCGGACAAGCCGCCGGTGGCGGGCTAACCTGCTAGTCTACTATATAATTTGAGACTTCCGTATATATATATATATATATATATATATATATATATATATGTGTGTGTGTATATACGTGGGTACTTCATGGAATCCAAAACGCGTGTACAGATTGAGCTCAAACTTCGTATAATATGATCGTACGTGACACGTAATGGAGCAACCACCAAGTTGATCATTAAGTTCAATATTACAATAATTATAGGATGTTAGGTTCAGGGTACTACATGTGCTAGATCACTCGGAGAAATGTCTGTGTCATCAAACTAAAATACCATGTTACAACTTGGATTGATATATTCGTAATCGTACATATAGTCACGGAATATCAATTTATCCCAGCACTTTCAGCGCATGATTCAAATCTGAGCTGCCAATGCTTCTGTGCATAAATTGGAGGTACCCTCGCGGGGTCTAAATAAGCATACATGCAGTGCGGAATAAGAGTACAGGGTGGATAATTCTGCCAATGTCGATACGAGTATACGGGGCGACACGGTAGCAATTCCCAACATAGCATAAAGTCAGCCTGGAAAGCTCTATTATGTCAATCATATAAATATCCCAAATTCAGAAATGTTTTGTCGAAAATAGGTTTTACCAAACAGCAACATCATTTCTTGATCTGAGTAAATAATCCATTCTGATTGGCCTTAGTATATATAGTCTGCCTGACAATCCCACAGTTTAAATAAACATACGGACACAAATACACACTATATACAGGGGGGGTGTGGTCGGAAAAATATTTCCGGCACGTATGGCATTTTTTCCCTTTCGATCATTTTTTGTACCCACCCACCCCCACCGCCAATTTTTTTTCCGTTTTCGGCAGTTTTTTTCCGACCATTTTTTGACACCCACCCCGCCCCTTTTAACACTAAAACAGAGATTTGCGGGGGGGAAATTCACTGTAAACAGCTGTATATGGATTTCTGTGCATACTATTTATCATGGATGTTAACATGGACATGTTAATAGGAATGAGTCATTTTGAGGTCATTCGGCCAAAAAAACATGGCTGCCAGCGGCCATCTTGGATTTCAAAATTTGCAACAAAATACAACACGATAACTGCCTGCAGTCAGTTTACCAGTTAGAATTACATTATTTCTCTCATTCAAAGTGGTTTTGAAGCCCAACCCATTGCCAAAACACTAAAAAAAACAAGCAGGAAATTTTTTTTAGTTGCGGAAAAAATTGCTTGTTGGTGGCTTTGACCACCCACCCACCCCGGCATACGTGCCGGAATAATTCCCCCCCCCTGCTATATAGGGCAGCAAATTAAAAACATAATTAAGCATACAAGTATAAGAGTACAGGGTGGACATAGAAGCATACATGTATCCTTATTTAGATCCACAAGAGTAGTTGGGTGAGCGTACTTAGCAGAACGGCGCGTACCCCTGTTACGTGTATTTGGTGTAACACTCTGTTACATGTAGCAAGCATGCATACGGACAAACTTCCGGGAATATCAACAACTCTGAAACGCACTGTGAAATTAAGAAATAGCCATGAATTAATAGGAGCAATTAACAGATTTGTGGACTGTTATCACATTGCATGTCGCAAGCATACGGACGCACCTGCCACTATATCAATACCGCACGCTTGGTACGAAAGATAATTATACACAAAATCGCATGCATCTCATAACCTATTGACAGGTAACTTTGTTTGATTGAGGGTTTAACGTCGTTTCAGCCGCTAGGCCATATCACGACTATGTCATTTCCCACTTGACAGGTAACACACATATGCGGTTCTGTGTTTATCTCACACTGAACTGATATAATTATGCTATATGATTCCCTCTACATCCATGACAGAAATGTGAGTGGTTCAATGGAAGCGGGAAATTTCAAGTTGGAAACTCATAGATTTAACCACACGAATGGAAAATTTAAGGATTTTATAGTGACAATATTTCTTGGGATAATTGTCATATCTCACAAAATTTAATCGACACCAAATACTCGGGCATGTCAGGTAGCGTCGAGAATACTGTAACGGTACCCATTTACTGGCTATGCCACAACCGTAAGGCTGTATATTTTAAAACTTGTTTTACACTGCGCTACTGCCTCAATAAAGGACTGTCAGATCTATATGCAATATGCGTTCATTGCGTTGATCAAGGTCGTTAAACTATATGGACGAATCTTCCGGAATATCGATATATCCATGCAACCATGATACATAGATTTAACAACAGAAAATGGTAGTAAGGCTGTGTTACAAAACTTGTTTCCTTTAAAATATCGCATGCTTTCAAATTGCTATGCATAACATATAACATCTACCTGGAAGGGGGATTGACTGGAATCCTTCAGTGGCGTATGTTTTTTCTTTGATAATCTAATTGAACCTATTAATAATTGCTTTTTGTTGTCATGGTTCAGGAATTTTAGATAGTGGTACGTGTAGGTCAGAAATACTGAACTTTGATGTCCAGTAAATAGTTTATTTGGAAATTTTATTTCGCTCGATCACACGCATGTAATATTGCTAATCAGGTTTTAAAATGGCAACTGATATTCGGACACCTCTGTGTATGCCTTCCCATTTCTAAATCCTCTAGATTATCACCGACCTCACTAACACATACAAATGCCAGAACATGGCCGCATGCGTGTGACATGACATAACACTGTATCATTAATAGTGTGATTAGTATAACATTTGCATACATATTTATATAACATGTATATATTTGTCATCTGTATATATGCTCTCCTAAATGGAGGTTAACAATAAACTTATTGTGAAATTAAGAACTTGCCACGATTGAACTAAGTGCCAGTAACAAATTAAGACTATTTTCGTTGTGTATGTCACAAGCATATGGGCCCACGCTTGGTACGAGATAATATACATAACAATAATAATGCATGTTTGTATTCCGGTTGTCAGTTTTATCGCACGATTGTAATGGCGTGATTGAATGATTTTTTATCGGGGTCTCGGTCATACCAGGTAGCGTCGAGAATACTGTAACGGTACCCAATTACTGGCTATGTCACAACCGTAAAGCTGTATTTTTTAAAACTGTTTTTACAATTCGTTCCGGCACTTATCATTTTACAATGCGCTACTGCATCAATAAAGGACTGTCCGATCAATATGCAAGATGCGTTGATCAAGGTCGTTAAACTATATGGACGAATCTTCCGGAATATCGATATATCCGAACCATGATACTTGTACATAGATTTAACAACACAAAATGGAACATTTAAAGGGGTACTGTACCCAAGATGTTGTTGTTGGTTTCTATAATCCCCGAGTCGGAGAATAAGGTAACAACTTTTCCATTTTTTGAAAGTCTGTTGAGTACGAAGTATTGTTACGGATGGCAAATTTACCGGAATGCAAAAATACAAATTGTCGTTGTCGAGTAATTTTTGTACAGTTTTCAACCAAATGAATCAAATAAACATTATATTATATGCTTAGCAGTCCCATATACTCATTTAAGTTAGTGTATGGTCACTAGTCAATGAGTGGCTTGGGTTTTCTCCCCGTATAAGCATAATGTTTCAAACGATCGTGTGTGCAATTGTTTTATTAATCCAGTATCCCTCAATTATAATTTGATTACGTTTTGTACACGGAAATTCCAATTTTAAGAGACGCCATTTTATGGCTGGAGCCATAAAATCAATTTATATTAAATTATTAACTTTTAAATTATTAAATTTTAAGATAGCCTATTAACCTGAGCGTTTACAGAATACATCTTCGACTCAAATTACTTATATTTCTATATAGTATCGATAATAGATCGTTGTTATCACCGGGAATTTATTGAAAATGGCGTACAGTACCCCTTTAAGCATTTTACTAACAATATTTGTATGTCAAAACCGTAAGGCTGTATTACAAAACTTGTCTCCTTTAAAATATCGCATGCTTTCAAATTGATGTGCATAACATATAACATCTACCTGCAAGGGGGATTGACTGGAATACTTCAGTGGCGTATATTCTTTCTTTGATAATCTAATTGAACCTATTAATAATTGCTTTTTGTTGTCATGGTTGTTACGACAGCTTTTGAAGTAACTGACCACTTTTGGAAGTAGGTCTCCACTTTTGAAGTAAAAAACGCCAGCTTTTGAAGTACCTCACAACTTTTGTAATAAAATCGCCAGCTTGTGTAGTAAAGTGAGGTCTCCGCTTTTGAAGTAAAACACGCCAGCTTTTGTAGGTCTCCACTTTTGTAATAACAAAATTACAGCTTTTGAAGTAAACTGACTCAATACATTTTGACGGGCGCTGAACGATTTTCATGACAAAGTCAACCCGATAATACATTGTCGCTATCGCCCATACGAGTGTGGTGTGGTTTGAATAGCTTTCAGGCATACCAACACAAGAGAAATCACACAGTCAATCGCCCATACACGTGTGACGTGTACCAAAAGGCACTTAGTGAGTCTGGTTGCGTGACAAAAGAATACACACCGGTAATCGACCATACGAGTGTGACGTGGTTTGAATAGCTTTCAGTTAAACTATCACACAGTCAATCGTCCATACACGTGTGACGTGTACCAAAAGGTACTTAACGAGTCCGTTCGGTGACAAAAGAATCTACACCGGTAATCGACCATACGAGTGTAACGTGGTTTGAATAGCTTTCAGTTAAACTATCACAAGACAAATCACACAGTCAATCGTCCATACACGTGTGACGTGTACCAAAAGGCTTGAGGGATGTTTCTGGGTGAACTGTGAACTTGATTTATTATATTTTGGCTTCAGTAAACGTGAATCAGTGGACGAATTTGCATGGCTGGTAGATTTAGAGATCTGGTATATTACTAAAATTATAAGACTTTCTTTATAAACTACACACTTCAAGATTTAAACTAATTGCTGAAATATAAGTGCATGCAATATTTCGGATCAGTGACCATTAACAATATAGACTACCAACTAGAATATGTACCTACATATATTGTGTTTTGGTATGCGTGTTTTGTTGTGTTCTGAGATATCTCAAAATAATTTATCATTGTTTTTATGTTAAGTTATCAGTCAACGAGACACCTCAACCTTCCCTGTATATAGTACACCACTTAGTCTGACCCCAATTGATAGGTGCAACATAGCAATAGTAAATATGTATACCATCATATATTGTCTTCATGATAGAATATTGATTTAATTTATTGACCATAATAAACAAAAAAGATTTAGATAGCAGAATTGTTTATGTAGATGAGAGGCGATAAGGGATCAAGCTATACAATATTATACATAACTATTCAAGAAATATAGCGTCCAAGGGGAGGTTAAGGATAAAGTTGACTAATTATTATTTAACTATATCAACAACATCGTTCCATTCATTCTTAATTTTGTTATGCGTTTCATTATATATTGCTGTGACTGAAAATTGACAATAAAATTATTTGTATTCGTATATTGTGTTGAATAAATTTTGAAAGGAGACTGAACCTTTGGCGTCAAGAACATTGAGATTTGATAGTTCAACTTTCCCTGTATAGCGACATAACGCCATCGACTCCGTTATTTTATATACTCAATCATCAGAGGATATGTGAACCCAATGGTTTCCACACAACACATTACTGGACCCCGTGTTTTATAGCTGGCCACGTTTGACGTAGTTCTAATACTTCGGTTATGTGACATAATTTCAATGATCGAAATTTGTTGTTAATGTCGCCTTCCAGAGACGAAGCTAATAACCCGAACATTTTCTGCTGTCCCTAAAGCGTCGGCGGATCACCTAATTTCGAGGGTATGAATATGCAATTAAAAGTGAGGCCAAATATACCAACTATGTTCCGTTGGAACTACTACATCACCTAATTTCGATGAACTATATATGTTGTCATGTTACTGGACTGACAAAACGTCTTGTCTCACTCAATGTCACATCAAACTTCTTCTGACAAAGGTCGCACTTGTAAGGGCATTCAATGATGTGGGTTGTCAGGCTGACTGGGAACAATCGTATATACTCGTATGATTGGTCACCTATCTGTGTTAATAAGCTTAGGCAGGGAAACGGACCCACTAATGCCTTTTGGAACACGTCACAGTTGTATGGGCGATGACGCTGTAAATTATCTTGTGTTGGTATGACTGAAGGCTATTCGAACCACATCACATGCATGTGGTCGATTACCAGTGTGGATTGTTTTGTCACGGAACCGGACTCACTAAGTGCCTTTTTGTACACGTCACACGTGTAAAAGCGATTGACTGATTTATCTTGTGTTGGTAGGACTGGAGGCTATTCAAACCACGTCACACTCGTATGGTCGATTACCGGTGTGTATTCTTTTGTCACGCAACCGGATTCACTAAGTGCTTTTTGGTACATGTCACACGTGTATGGGCGATTGACTGATTTCTTGTTGGTATGACTGAAAGCTATTCAAACATCACACTCGTATGGTCGATTACAGGTGTGGAGACCTATTTTGTTTTACTACAAAAGCTGGCGTTTTTTACTTCAAAAGCGGAGACCTCACTTTACTACAAAAGCTGGCGATTTTATTACAAAAGTGGTGAGGTACTTCAAAAGCTGGCGTTTTTTACTTCAAAAGTGGAGAACTACTTCAAAAGTGGTCATTACTTCAAAAGCTGGCGTAACACATGGTTAAGGAATTTAGTTAGTGGTACATGTAGGTCAGAAAAATTTATAGTAAACATTTGTATAGCGTTATCCACTCTGAAGAGGCTCAAAATGGATACATGTATATACATGTACAAGAATAAATATTAATTTAATTTACTTGCTCTTTTCAATTAACTTTCCACATCAAAATGAGAATAACTCACTTTTGATACATATTATATTGGTGAATTCGATGTCTGAAACCGTTGTCTAAATTCACTCGAGAATGTAATATGAGGCAAACATTCTCAATTTGTTATACTCAACTTTGATGTCCAGTAAATAGTTTATTTGGAAATTTTATTTTGCTCGATCACACGCATGTGATATTGCTAATCAGGTTTTAAAAGGGCAACTGATATTCGGGCACCTCTTGTGTATGCCTTCCCATTTCTAAATCCTCTAGATTATCACCGACCACACTAACACTTAAAACTTGAAAATGTCAGAACCTGGCCGCATGCGTGTGAGATAGCATAAACACTGTATGATTAATATTGTGAAATTAAGAACTTGCAATGATTGAACCAGTAACAAATTAAGACTATTGTCGTTGTGTATGTCACAAGCATATGGGTGCATGCTTGGTATGAGATAATATACATAACAATAATAATGCATGTTTGTATTCCGGTTGTCAGTTTATCGCACGGTTGTAATGGCGTGATTGAAAGATTTTGGATCGGGGACGTGGCTAGAATATCTATCATTTAGACTGGCCTCAAACTTTGCAAGAGAAATTTCCAACTGACACCCCCGACGGTTGGAAAATGTCCAACTGATGTCTAAAGTCGGACAGGGAGGGACCTAGATCATGTCACAAATATCTACTCTTTTCTACACACAAGGCACGTAGCCAAAGTAGAGATTCATGACAATAAATTTCCAACTGATAGCAATTTCATTAAAACAAATTGATCAAACAAATTGGTCAAAAGTAGGAAATATACAAATGTTGTTCTAAAAAAAATTTCCCATTAATAAATTGTTGGAAAATAAAACCACAAGAACAATTGCAACCTACTGTTCCGTCAGACATGCAATTTCCAACTATTGAAAATTTTGACCTGAGTTGGGGACACCCCCCCCCCCCCCAATCGCCATGTCCCTGCTTGACCTATCAAATGTCCTTCCGTTGTTACAGGAGTGTCAACTTTTCCACCAGTAATATACCGGTACATGAGCGGTTGTATTTGTGATATGATAGAACACCATCTCCCAAGCCCCCCCATCATGTGGACATTTGTATAAGATGTGTGTTGCCTAACACTGTGCCTTAAATATCAATGAAATCGCAAAAATTGTATTTAAAAACACATATACTTAACCACAAAACTGGAAATTTTAATCATTTTTGTGATATTATTTGTCTTGGGATAAGTTCCATATATGCTTAAACTTAAAAGACACCATAGTTACAGGACAAAACAATGGTATACAAATGTATGTAGCGAGCATATAGACAAACTTCTCAACACACTCTGTATCCTGGAACATGACAAACATAGCAAGAAATTACCAGGTACACCTTCTTTTAAAAATGACACCACCGGGCATGTCATTCTAGTAATAAAATAACCCACTGTGATATTATGGTTGTTGGTGAATTTGGATTTAGTTAAAAATATTATGTTCACATACATGTAGTTGGCACCAATATTTTATTAATCAGAAGGCAATTACATCATGGTGGAGTCTTCGGGTCTTCTTTGGTTAACAGTACACTTTCTGTTAGACATACACCTTCACGTGTAACGTATGGCGCTTTCCAAACATACATGTATATAAGATTGTTCTATGCCATCCTAAGATTTGTTGCACAGGAGAAAGAAATCTGCATCAGCTTCATGGAGTGGATTCCTTAGTGACTACAGATTCAAGAATCACTGTACAGTATACAAATGGGTTCTCTCCCAAAGACATCCATTGCACTCTTGAAAAACTCAAATAGTTTGGTAAGAATCTTGAGTTTCCCAAAACTTCATTCTAGTATTATAAGATGCAAATTCTTGAAAATCGTTGGTCCTTGTTGTAGATATTGTCTTTCCATCATGCGAGCTCGCAGGGTCACACAAACCATATTGGCTTTACAGTTCCATTTAATCACTGCTTGTGAATGTGAATTTTACACCTGTTCAAGGAAGTTGTCTGACAAAATTTGCTAATTTATTCAGAAACCAGTACATGTGAGATCTCAGATCACAGAATTGAACTTCTGATAGATAGTGCATGTGATGAACAGGATGTACCGGTAGATCTGAAGCATCTCTGAAAAATCTGGAAAAATATGAAAAAAAACACTGTAATAAGTATACATGTACATGTACATGTACAGTAATGCCCTAATTAATGACTCGATGAGAGCTTTCCGACTAAATCCTGAAAATTTACCCATAATTATGCTGTGGTTATGGAGTTAATTAATTATGGCATTACTGTAGATGTAACATACAGTAAAGACCTGATAAATGAAATCACCTACAACTTTTGTAAGTTTGAACAGTAATTTTCTCTGTACATGAACATGAAATGACAGTACATGTGATGAAGTCGCTGATTTAACTTGAGAAACACTGAGAACGATTAGTGAGACTAATAAACAAAACATTATTCCTGATACCGGTATATATTCATCCATTTTTCAGAAATCTATAATTCTTTCAATCAAATGGCAATATTCTCAAACAAAAAGCAATGTTTTATTTCACTTTGTATACATTCATTTATTTATTCATTCCCTCATTTCAGCTCTAATGCGATTATCCTATTTAAAGATGCATAATCCGAATTAACGCTCGCAAATTACTATTTCTTTGGCTTTGGGGAAACAAATATTTGATTTGAGTCGAGGAACCCACCCATCAATGCTCAGAGTGATCAGATATAAATTTTTGCAATCCATTATTTTTCACCACCGGTACTTTTTAGTGGCCTGGCAAAAAGTAAACGGGAAGAAGTTCGCGGATCAAATTTGCGTATGAAGATGGATAACTCTAAAGTCAAGTGGCTTTTGTGTATCTGATATTTGACAATCCGTTGTTTTAATTACCACACCAAATCACTCAGAATTATTCATGTATGCAACCACATGTACGTAACTTCTGTTAAAGAGATTTGCATGGAAATCCCCTTTCAAAATTGTTCACTTGACCTTCCCCTTAATAGATTCTGACTGAGGCATATTTTTTTTAAATGTTGTTCGAATCTAATGATATGGGGACTATCAAATCAGATTGAGTACCTTTAAATACAATTGAAACTTCCTTGTCGTCGCACACTATTTTGAGTTTTTTTAATAGACCTGACAAGGTTGGTACATACATGTACTAGTACATGTACCCTGCTAGGCAAAACAAGTGTCCACTTAACCACGTTGCGGTTAGCATTGCCACCACAGCTGAAATGCAACTACATGTACACCGCGGCTCCAACGGCTAACTACAGTTGGGCCGTGGTGTATTTGCCATTCGACCATGGTGTAAATGTAGTTGCTGCGGTGTACATGTACATTGTACATTCATTAAACTGAAAAAAGACAATACAAACCAGAAATCTAACCATGGTGTACATGCCATCTGGCCCTGTTGTACATGTAGTTGCTTTTCGGCCACGGTGTACATGTGTACTTGTCGTTCGGCCGAGGTGTACTTGCCGATCGGCCGTTGTACTCAACTGCAGAATTTACAAACTCTGACACGCCTAACCACAATCAAACACCATACCATGACCCAATCAACCAACAAATTGGTGATAAAACCGGTATATGCAAACAAGATATAATTATATATATTTTTACGATAATAAGTTTAATTATCCACCAAACAGGAAATATATCATAGATATAAAATATCTAGTTTGATGTCAACAAAATGGGAATGACAATTACAATGTATGTGTCCCCAGGGAGCAGTTTTAAAACAAATATCTCCACAATAAGAAATTCTCCAATCAGAGTCGGGGTACAATGTTTACTTTAGTGATAGTCGCATTCATTTCCCTGGCTGATGTAGCTTCCTACCGCGCATGTCTTATAAGTAACAGCCGGCTACAGCTTTTTTGCTCAAATACCGGTACACTCAACAATACCGGTACTCCATATCAACACAAACAGTCAAACACATGCTTCCAGTCAGCAAAGAGGAGCGATAACCTGTACTCTTCTGGTATTGAGTCCGGTCGTAATTTGACTAGAACTGTTTGAAGAGTGACGATGTGGCTTTGCGAAAAATATATAAAGATATCATTTATCTCGCGAGGTGAATCAGATAAAATGGAACCACGCGTAAATAGTTTGGTTAATATCAGTGTGGTTGGTCGGTTTATAGATTTTTATTTTTTATTTAAAACAAATAAAATGAACTTGAGTCGGGTTACGGGAAACACGCATTCATTTTGTTTTGGCCTTATTATTAAAGGTGGACTATATTAAAGGATGACATCGTGTTTATTTGATTTGTACATCATATCTAAATAATTTAAATTGGTGAATTAATGGGGGAATGAACTTTTTTGTGAGTGAGAAATTGATTTATCTAGCTGCTGTAGTTCTTGCTTTTTCCAGTCAAAATTTAGCTGTGGGATAGCCCTGTCGTACAATTTCAACACAATTCAGTGTGGATTTATTAATAAAAAGTAAACACATAACCTTTGATTTTTCTTGCACTTTTGTGATCAACTACTGTCAATCTAGCTGGGTAAACATCAATGGAGTAGCCTGTAGGCTTAAATTCAGAGAATTCGGTCGAAACGTTACCACTATCGCTATGGAAAACCATTTGGTTCAGTGATTTCTCTAAACTGAACACAACAAAATAACTGGTTCTCAGAAATAACTGGTTCTCAGGAGATCGAGGCTGATGAGGACGGACTGATTTCGAAGGCTGCTCCAAGATTTTACCGTTTTTGTGTTGTTTTGTGTTGTTTTACTAGTGTCATCTCAGTGAACGCTGTTTTATATAATCGTAGTGTTTTATCACGAGCATAGACCTTCTTTTTGTCAGTTCCTGAACTCTCTAGCGTTTTTATAAACTATTTTATAAACTTGTTTTTTATCCCGCCCTCCGAAGGAGCTGCGGCGGCCATATTGATTTTAAAATATTGATTTTAAAATTTTATCAAATATTATGAACTTTTAATCCACTCATTACAGTGGTATTCCTGTGTAATTTTAACAATCTAATGAACATTTTATCGTCAGTATCTATATTTTTATGAACATTCATCCAGCAGTAACAACTTTCAATCAATAACTTACAAAGATTATTAATTCTGCAACCTACCATGATTTCAAATACCACTTTGAGCCCGCAGCGAGTCTTGCTAGATTCTATTTGCCACGGACCCACCTCAGTGACCAACACCATATCCATCCAAGGGTCAAATGCCACACCAATCCATGGGTCGACTCGCTCATCAGCTCGACAAGCTATGAAGTGGCCTGATGCCAGTGATGGGTATGCAAATCCACCCTACCCTGATGTGTATGCAAATCCACCCTACATAGTGAAGAACTACTCACTCAACCCACAAAAAACTATCCAGAAGATCCGACAAACATGCAATAAACCTTTCATCAATATAATTCCCAAAGATAAAGGTACCCAACTAAAGATTGAATGCAGTGCCGGTTGTTATCATCTAATAAAAGAAGAAATCTTACATACCTTCAGTCAACCCCAATTGGTTGCGAAGCACAACATCATTCCATCCATCCGAAACTCCCTTGACAAAAATAACTTCAATCCAGAAGTCGTCATCCAATGCCAAAGCAGACTAGCCACTGGCCTATCCGGAAAACGTATAAAATTCACCATAAATATGTACCACACGCAGTGCTCCCTTCTTGTGAATGGCAGGTCTACACCCATCTTCCAAGACGATATCCTACCTGAACTCATTGAAAATATTAAGAAGAATCCTGAAATGTCTAAACTCGACAGATACATAGCTGCACTCATTGATCGATGCGTGAAGGAAAGTATTGATGACCCTGGAAAAAGCACTTCCATATGCGGTGACCCTCTCAAGTTAACATCGCTACCATATTCTCCTACACGACCTCCCTCTGAAGAGATCCCAGAAGATAATCACGACATCTCAATTTGTGAAACATGCTCCCAATGCAACATGAAGGTTGAGAACAACCAGAAGGGTCTACAATGTGATATTTGCCAGCATTGGTATCATGACACCTGCGAGTATCTCGATGAAGACCTAGCGAAATTTTATGAGGGATCACCCAAGTATAGCTGTCTCACCTGTCGACACCTAACACTCTACCAGACGCACATTTCGTCAGCTGCCTCCAATGAATCTCATAACAACTCTTCCTACACAACTCAAGGGAATCCTGCTGAAATTTCTATAAATTATTCAACACATGATGCTGATGTTACACATAGAGAAGATGTTCCTGACATCCTCTCCACTCCCCTTATAGAAGAGGAAATCTTGTCCACACACAGTATACCGGTAGTACAAGAGACCCAGCAAACCCAAAAATTGAAGACATCTGATGAGACAATATATATCCACCAAATACAAAAGAGCATTTCTCCTCCAAACAAGAAGAAAAATCGACCCACAACGAAGCCAAAACCCAAAGCAAAAATTACCCCCTCCTCATCGGAAATACTGGAACAACTAAACCTCGCAAACTCCATCATCTCCAAACTTGAAACTCGCCTGAGTGAATTGGAGGACTCAAACCGTATCTTAAGGATGCTCGCGACTGCCAACATATGTGGAAATAGCCAAACAACACCACCCCAACGACAAAACCAACAAAGACATACCCCTTGCAATGATTCTGACTCAGAAGATGCTATTTTCTCCCTACAATACCGAGTACGGGAACTCGAAATCGAGCACTTAAAGGCAAGAATGAACAAACTAGAGCAGCAGGCCTTGAAGGCCGACCTCTTTCCAACCACACTCAACAGTATGGTACCACCTCAAGTGAACAACAATGGAATGCATACCACCAACTGGCAAGTACCGATGGGCCCACCGCCGCCAGTGCAGCCACCATCACATAACTTCGCTGGACATAACTACCACCACAGTCATCCTACTCACTTCTGGCACCCCCTATCTATCCGCCACAAAGTCAGGCAACAAACTACCAGACGCATGCTACTTATCCCAAGGTACATGCCTATCCCAGCTGCTCCCTTGATCGACGTCATCCAACTGTTAACTATAGGAAAGCACCAGATTCCAAATTGGGAACTTTGTATAAGCACCGGCAACCCCCGAGATTTAGAGATGCACACAAGACAACCAACGGACCTGATCACCCGACACCCAGAAGAGTGACATTCACAACAGAATATCCAACATCAAATAAGTTCGTACAGCCCCCAGCAGCTCCCATTCCAAGAGAACACTCTACACCCAAGAAGTTATTAAATGGAACAACCTCTCCTCTGCCAGCTCCTCTGAACACACCAGAAAGTAGAAAAGTAGACGTACCAGTATCCATGACCAGCCCAGATTCCAATACCAGTACACAGTCTTTTTTAGAGTACGGCCGGGCCTCAACCGCAGAGGGGCGGAGAAGAAGATTATCATAGCTACTCTCAACATCAAAAACGTCCAGAGTAACACTGTCTATCTCCAAAACTCAAAGACACTGACATCATGTGCATCCAGGAACATTGGCTCTTTGATTTCCAACTAGACATCCTCACAAAGATCTCCACAAACCATTCAGTCCATGCAAAGGCAGTTGACTCAAATGACCCCATATCACCATTGCAAGTACCTCGGGGCTACGGAGGAGTCGCTATCCTATACAACAACAACCTGAATGTCAAGATGAGGAAACTCCCGGATGGCAGCTCCAGAATAGCAGCTCTTGAAGTGGTCACTTCCCCTCCACTCTGCATCATATGTGCATACTTCCCGACCAGAGCCAGCAACTCAATATCTGAATACACAGCCACCATAATTGAAGCGGAAGAAATAGTGACAAAATTTAGATCGACCCATGCTATATTTTTATGTGGTGACGTGAACGGCTCCTTGCAACTCCGTCCCGGAAACGAACACGACGTCAAACTTAGAGATTTCTGCGCTAACTTCAAGCTCTCAACCCTACAGCCAGACAAGCCAACTTTCTTCCATGACTCGGGCACTAGTACATCAAAAATAGATTACCTACTAGCCACAAAACAAGGAAATCGTCTAATAGAGTCCATCAGCGTCCACAATAAATCCTCATCAAATACTTCAGACCACGTACCTGTCTCGGCTACTCTATCAATAGCCCTCCCACTCTCTGATGCCGTGGAACACCAGAAGAAAAAGATAGACTGGACAAAACTAGACAAAACCAAATATCATGGATATATACATGACAACTTATATCAGGAAGTCCCCTCAGCTGGAAATGAACTTCAAACACAACAATCTATTCTCCATTTAACAGAAGTTCTCAAGTGCGCAGCTATATCAAGCCTCCCAATCTCCAAAAGTAGAAGGGTTCCAATAAAGAAAACCTGGAATGAAGAAATCACCACAGCAGTAAAAATTAGCAAAGCCGCCTTCTTCAGATGGAAGCAAGCTGGGAGACCCCAGGGAGATGACAATATAACTCTACTCCACATGAAGCAAGCCAAAAAACAACTTAGGAAGACCCAGCGTCAACATTTCGCGCAAATCCGCCAAGATCAGTTAACAGCGATAATGGAAGCCAAGGATGAACCAAAGATATTCTTCAATCTGATTAAACAACAGCGATCCTCCAAATCTGAACACATACTTGAACTCATAACTGATGAACAAACATATAACACCCCAGAAGACATAACTCAGGGCTGGAATATATACTTCTCAAAACTAGCTACACCACAGGAAGATCCAAATTTTTCTCCAAATCACAAGAAACTCGTTGATGATGACCTCTCCAGAATAGCTGTCACTTGTAATAGTCAAGGAATCACTACTCCACCAGTCACCATAAATGAAGTATATCAGGCCATCAGGAATCTTAACAATAACAAGGCTGCAGACATCTTCGGAATAGCAGCTGAACACATAAAAAACTCTCCTGACGCAGTCACTACATACATTAAAAACCTCTTCAACCTCTTAATACAGAGAAGATCGATCCCATCTATCCTCAAGGAGGGCATCCTGACTCCAGTTTACAAGAAAGGTGACCCGCACCTTCCAACTAACTACAGAGGCATCTCCGTCACACCTCTCTTACTAAAGATCCTGGAACATATTCTCAACATTAGGCACAATACAGTTATCTCGAAAGACCAATCACGACTCCAGTCTGGCTTCACGAAGGGTACTTCATGTCTGAATTCTGCAGTAATCGTCACTGAATGCATCAACGAAGCGGTACTTACCAACAAACCACTAATCCTAATCACGCTTGACGCTCAGAAAGCATTTGACGTTGTAGACCATAACATCTTACTCAGAAAGCTGTACCTGGACGGGATCACTGGCTCAGATTGGGTCCTTTTGAAGAATCTCTATACCGGCATGACCTCTCGAGTGAAATGGCAAAACCAGCTCTCAAACCCTTTCAGTATAGCACAAGGGGTACGCCAAGGAGGAATCCTGTCAACAGCACACTATAAAAGGTTTAATAATAATCTCCTCTTACAACTGGAATCAAACTTTAAAGGTGCAACCATCGGCGATATCAAGATTCCCCATACGACCTGTGCTGATGATATTGCCCTGATGTCACACTCCTCAGTAGAAGCGCAACATCAACTTAATACTGTGGAAAACTTCTCACGAAACAACCGATACAACATTAATGCTGCAAAAAGTGCATGCATCATTTACAATGCCAAGCTGACTCGAGATCTTCAAATCTTTGAAAAGAGTATTCCGCAGCCGCTGCTGACAAAACACCTGGGTATCACAAGAAACCAGAAGAGTACTGCCAACATTGAAGAAAAAATCATTCTTGGCCGACGCACTGCCTATGCACTGATGGGCTCCGGAATGCATGGTCGAACTGGAATCACACAGCTCGTAAAAGCCAAATTATGGAAAACCTACGTTGTCCCACGCATCGTCTATGGTCTGGAATCAATCATGCTTACAAATACACAACTTAGCAAATTAGACACCTTCCAGGATAAAATGCTCCGACAATTACAGAATCTCCCAACAAGAACTGCCCTGACTGCAGTAAAAGGGCTTCTTGGCATTCCGCCACTATCTGTCATCATTCACAAGAACATGCTCAACCTGTTCCTACGAATTGCACGGTCTCCAGACTCAACAGAACATCAGATAGCTTGTCGCCAACTTGCCGTGAGAGACATCAATGACAATAGCTGGTTCTCCTATATCAGACGACTTCTAACAGAGTATAACCTCCCTTCAGCTTATTCAATCATTCTACACCCTCCAACTAAGACCGAATGGCGGAATACACTAGACGAGGCAGTCGCTGCTAAAGTGACAGGAAAATGGAGAAATGACATCTCAGCAAAATCCTCTCTACGGCTACTCAACCCTGAAGGAATTGCCTACAACTCTGTCCATAGACTATACAATTCTGTTAGACCTAGCATATTTGACGTAAGACGTGCCGAAGTTAAGGCCAAGTTCCTGTGTGGCACCTATACTCTCCAGGCTAATAAAGCAGCTTTCAACCAACACACTGTCAGTCCTACCTGCCTGACATGCAACCTTGGCCCAGAAGACCGAGAACATGTTATCGCTTCCTGTCCCACCTACCAGAAGGAAAGATCCAGACTCAAACAGAAGATCAACAATCTTCTCCCCAGTATAAATCAAGGCCTCCTAGACAACTCAGCAACCTTTACCCAACTCATCCTTGATCTTAGCCATCCAGATATTCCTGACATCATCGATTGGGAGGAACACTCTGTCGACCAGCTAGAACTTTACTCCAGAGAATTCCTATATCAGCTCCATACTAGAAGATTTGCAGTTCTAAAAGTCAAAGGGAAAGTTTCACATAGACCACGCAAGACTCGCTCCGAGCTCAAAGTCCCTTAAGTATTCTCTAGGTATAGAAGGCTCTTAACTGACGCCACATGTAAATATGTACACAGCTGTATATTCACGGATTCAATTCAATTCGGAGGAATACATCCTACATTCATCCAATACTGGAGTGCCTCGCACAATCAACGGGGGAATCTCATCCAAAAGAAAAGAAGAAGAAGAAGATAACACATATGAGCGTTTGCATGAAACAGCGTCTGGTTGATACTTTCTGTTCTCTAGAGTGTTCTCCTCAAGGCTTGTGAGATGGAACAGGTAGAATTATATCTTTATACTTGTCACGCATATCCAGGACATATATAATGTACCTGAAATACATGTATGCCCAAATTTTGCACGTCCAAATTAATTCTATAACAAATGTCCAAGTCCAAATTAACTCTTTATAACAAAATAATTAATTGAAATTTTATTATTTATACCGGTTGTTGATCAATATCCATGGGAATTTATACATTTAGGCTTAGTGTATATAGATTCTCATGGATATTGATCAACAACTGGTATAATTATGAAATTTTATTGTTTCAGTTTTTATCCACGACTTGTTGGGTTCAATTTGTAACAAGTAGGAACAACACTTATGTGGTGTTGAGAAATATTAATAGTTTAATACCCCATAATCTATTTGGACATCCTTGGCACAACAATAGTTGTCCCCAAATTATTCTCAGACATGCCCCTGCTGTCATGCTTACCTAAGAATATTCCTTTGCATATCATTTACATGTACATACCTGTATGTGGGATTATAACATGTCATTTTTTTAAATTAGATTTCCCCGTATAACATTTAAGTTAACATATAAACTAGTTTTGCTCAAAGCCTGCAATACTCATGAATGGTATTAATTTTCCAGTCCTCTAAATTGGCCATGGAAATAAGCAATGCCGTGGGAAATGCCATTGCCAAATTGTTAAATCTAACATGCCACAGTATTAAATTAGCTGGAACTTTTTCCTAATTTCAAGGGCTGATTTGAAGTGCGCTAATTTAAAACTGACTGAATAATAGTACAATTTAAAGAATTAGGCACAAACTGGTGGGAATAAAGTGGTTTATCACATAATTAACCCACACAAACAACTTCATTATTATTGGTGAAGACACACGTGTAATATTAACGCGTGCGATGTATCATGACATCATGCCATTATTTAATGACTTGCGATCGCTGAAGTTTATGAGGCCAAAACAAAATGAATGCGTGTTTCCCATAACCCGACCGACAGTCTTCAAACCCCCGACCCAAGTTCATTTTATTGGTTTTAAATAAAATGAAAGTGTCAATGACACTGTAGCTCAACTTAGGTAGGGGAATAATTTAATGGTTGACAGTAAATGGAGGAATAGGAAAGGTGCTACTTGAAATGTCTAACCTGCATCAAAGGATTTAGTGATGCAAAGAGTAAAATATGAAAGTGTCAATGACACTGTAGCTCAACTTGGAAAGGGAATAATTTAATGTATTACAGTCAATGGAGCGATTAGGAGTGTGGAAAGTTGAATGTCTAATACTAGTTTATAGACATGAAGGGAAAAGTAAAATCCAAGATGGCTGCTGGCCATGAGTCGTTCCCATCTACATGTCATCGTTAACATCCATGACAAATTTTATGACGATCAGACTAAAGGTACGCCCTGTAGCCCATGCTAAAGAATTAAAGAATTTAGTCATACAAAGAGTAAAATCCAAGATGGCTGCTGGCGGCCATGTTTTTTAGTCAAATGACCCAAAAAATGACTCGTTCCCATCTACATGTCATTATTAACATTCATGACAAATTTTATGATGATCAGACTAAAGGTAAGACATGTAGCCCATGCTAAAGAATTTAGTCATACAAAGAGTAAAATCCAAGATGGCTGCTGGCGACCATGTTTTTTGGCCAAATGACCCCAAAATTAGTCGTTCCCATCTACATGTCAATATTAACATCCATGACAAATTTCATGATGATCAGACGAACAGTACGACCTGTGGCCCATGCTAATGGATTAAATTTTGAAATCCAAGATGGCTGCTGGCGGCCATGTTTTTTGTCCGAATAACCCCAAAATGACTCATTCCCATTTACATTCCAATTTCAACAGCCATGACAAATTTTATGATAATCAGACTAAAGGTACGACCTGTAGTCCGTGCTAAAGGATTTAGTGATACAAAGAGTAAAATCCAAGATGGCTGCTGGCGGCCATGTTTTTTGGCCGAATGACCCCAAAATGACTCGTTCCCATCTACATGTCATTATTAACATTCATGACAAATTTTATGATGATCAGACTATAGGTACGACCTGTAGCCTGTGCTAAAGGATTTAGTCATACAAAGAGTAAAATCCAACATGGCTGCTGGCGGCCATGTTTTTTGGCCAAATGACTCGTTCCCATCTACATGTCATTATTAACATTCTTGACAAATTTTATGATGATCAGACTAAAAGTAGGACCTGTAGCCCGTGCTAAAGGATTTAGTCATACAAAGACTAAAATCCAAGATGGCTGCTGGCGACCATGTTTTTTGGCCGAATGACCCCAAAATTACTCGTTCCCATCTACATGTCATTGTTAATATCCATGACAAATTTTATGATGATCAGACGAACAGTACGAGCTGTAGCCCGCGCCAAAGGATTTAGTCATGCAAAGAGTAAAATCCAAGATGGCTGCTGGCGGCCATGTTTTTTGGCCGAACGACCCCAAAATCACTCGTTCCCATCTTCATGTCATTATTAACATCCATGACATATTTCATGATGATCAGACGAACGGTACTACCTGTGGATCGCGCCAATGGATTTAAATTTTAAATCTAAGATGGCCGCCAGCGGCCATATTTTTTGGCCGAATGACTCCACAATGATTCGTTCCAATCTACATGTCAATGTCAACATTCATGACACATGTCATAAAGATTAGACCAAAGGTACAACCTGTAGTCTGCGCCAAAGGAAATTGTTGACGGACACACACACACACTGACGACGGATGCCAAACCATGGCAATAGCTCAAACTTACAATAGTAAGACATGCGCAGTAGGAAGCTACAGCAGCCAGGGAAATGAATGGCGGCTATCACTAAACTAAACAATGTACCCCGACTCTTGATAACATTTCTTATCGTGGAGATATTTTTTTTAATACTGCTCACTGGGGACACAAAATTGTCATTCCCATTTTGTTGGCATCAAACCAGCTGATTAAACTAGATATTTTATATCTACGATATATTACTGTTTGGTAAATAATTAAACTTATTTCGTAAAAATATATATAATTATATCTTGTTTCCATATATCAGTTTTATCACCAATTTGTTGGTTGCTCGGGTCATTGTATTGTGTTTGATGGTGATTAGGCATGGCCCACACGAGACTATACAAAAAAAATGGAAAAATAAAATAAAATGAAAAGCCTACCACCCGCCCCTATTTTTTATGTTTGATAAGGGAAACATGCATTCATTTTGTTTTGGCCTGATTGCTGTAAAATTGTATTCGATGAATACTTCGCGTTTATTTGATCATATGATAAAAGATTTCTCAAACTCGTTCTATTTTATACGTAGTTTATCAACCTCGTCCACTGAATTCTATTTGAGCCTCAGTAAACCTCGGCTTAAATCTAATTTAGTGAACTTGGTTCATAAATTTTGTATAAAATAGAAACTCATGTGATATCATCTACTTGTATACTAATCATATGTAACATACTCTCAGGTGCCAATAATCATGATTGCCTGATAATCGTGATTGCAGGGATTTAGGCTGAATTTGATAATAGTGATGGCAATTTTCAATTTTTGCTCTATGTCTCAAAGCCAAATAATAGCTACCGGGTATTGTTGGAAATTCTCTCCAAAATTAAGAGTACGAGGTAACTCCAACTTTTTAAAGTCAGCAGCCTATCGATGGTCATTGATGTCATTTCAGATTTACTTATATATGGCCGTGGATAAAGAACGGTATACATGTACATCTCTTTAGTACCAAATGCTAATGAGTGGTATACCACGCTTTAGCTATGTGGTCCTGATACGCTATTAAATTAACAGTATACCGCTCTTTTAGCGTTTGGTGCTAAAGAACAGTATGCCGGTACTGCTCTTTAGTGGCAAATGCTAAAAGGCAGTATACCATGCCTTAGCTACATGTATATGGGCATGATACGCTAATGAACGGCATACTGCTCTTTAGCGTTTGGTGCTAAAGAACGGTATACTACTCTTTAGCAGTAGGTGTTAAAGAGCGGTCATGTTGGATGAGCAGCACGTGCGTTGCCAAAATATTTTGCGCATTGCGCCAACACACAACGTTATAATCCATAATCCATGTGCCGTTCTTTAGCGCTCAACTGGTGCTAAAGAGCGGTACATGTTGGATGAGCGGCATGTGTGTTGCCGCCAAGATATTTTGCGCATTGCGCCAAACGTATAATGTTATAATTCATAACGCTTTTTAGCCCTCATAGCTAATGAGCGGTGTGCCATTCTTTAGCCCTCAGCGCTAAAGAGCGGTCCATGTTGGACGAGCATCACGTGTGTTGCCAAGATATTCTGCGCATTGCGGCAATGTATAACGTTATAATCAGTATTGCTCTTTACTAGTTTTTAGCCCTCATCGCTAAAGAGAGGTATAACGTTCTTTAGCCCTCATTGCTAAAGAGCAGTACCTGTATACCGTATTTTAGTCACCCCGTTTACTTAATTTGAATGCATGTAAATGCCACCGAGAAAAATGCCATGTATTATAGTATAGGCCAGTTTATAACGATATTTGTGCATGGAGAACAAATCTATCTTCAGCATCGATAAAGAACTGCACATGCACCAGCCTTGACCAAATTCACAAATTCAAATTGCGCAAAATTGCCAAATTTAAAACTAAGCAAAATATAATTATGCGCGGATTTAAATATGAACAACGAATTCACCCGATCGCAATGTTGTCGCAGATGAGTGTAGCGTGGGTTGTTCTTAAGCCATGGTTAACCTCCTGATTGCTACCGTACGATCTTTCTTCTGACTGCAATTCCGTCGAAAGTGGAGGTAACAAAGGATACGATACGATTTTGCATCTAAAATCAAACAGCACTTGATATTATTTTACGGAAATCATTCCACTTACGATTGCATCATGGACGTACCCTAAGTTTTATGCCATAGCATTGAATTTTCTAGACTATTGGACATTTTCCTAATTTCGCGTGCTGAAAATTTTGCACATGTTTGACACCCATCATTTTAATTTTTACCAAAAATGTTTACTTAAGTCTCAACTTTTAATAAACTGTACTGAAGACAATTGTATTATTCCATACTTTCACAACCCGCTTATCACCATGAAATCCATGTTATCATCTTCGCCGGTGTGTTTTCTAGCACTGAAATTCTGAATATCATTAGAAAAGTTAACTTTTTCGACAATGAGTTTCCGGTTTGTCGATAAAACTTTCGGTCGTTGTTACACATTTGCCTGTGTAACATGTACCTATTCTGATCACCAAAAAGATGACAAAACGTACCTACAGAAATGAAGTACGGAAAGCTGTATATCTTGAACATCAAACACTCAAAAACCAAATCATGGAAACACGGGAAGGGGATAGGAATGTATTTTATACTCTTATTAAACGTCAGAGAAATAAAGGAAAAGTATACCTAACTGACCTGAATGTGAAAGGAACAACATACAGCGATGACAAAGTTATAGAAGGATTTCATCGTCATTTCAGCGAACTCGCTAAACCAACTGACAATCAACTATACAATTACCAATATTACAAAAACTGCACAATGGACTATCAAATTATCCACGACATTGTAGATGACGACCCGTCACCGATGAAAACTACGGAAGAGGTAATAATTAAAGCTCTAGCAAGATTGAACAAAGGCAAAGCACCAGATGCGTATGGTATAGCGGCTGAACATTTCATCTATGCAGACTCTTCAACAATTCCTCTAATTACACAGATCATTAATCTAATAATTCAACAAAGATCCATTCCTCAAGAATTAAAAGTCGGAATGCTCAATCCTATTTACAAAAACAAGGGAGTGAAAACAGAATCTATAAACTACCGAGGTATCACTATCTTACCTGTGCTCCTGAAGCTGATTGAAGTAGTATTAAGAGAAGACCTGAGAAAACAAACTATTCCTCGACAATCCCCACTACAAAGAGGATTCACAGCAAATGCTTCGCCACTGAACAGTGCGCTAATGCTTGAAGAAGTTATCAGAAGCAATCGAGACGATGGAAATATTACATATGTTGCATATCTTGATGCAAAATCTGCATTTGACGTAGTTGCCAAAGAAATTCTTATGAAGAAATTATATCACTACCAAATACACACGTCAACATGGAAATTAATAGACGACATCCACACGCAGTGTACATCAAAAGTGAAATGGAGAGGTAACCTATCTGAAGAATTCAATATCAACCAAGGAGTCCGCCAAGGTGGTATCTTGAGTGCAGATCTATATAAAATATACATTGAAGATCTCCTGGAGAAATTTGACCAAACAGATGCGGGAACGAATATTGGAAATATACGCCTTAATGCTACTGCCTGTGCTGATGATGTTGCTATAATTAGTAACAACCCAATGGAGCTACAACAATTAATCAACGTTGCAGTAGAATACAGCCGGAACCATAGATATCTCCTCCAACCTCAAAAAAGTGTCACCATCACTGTGAAACCAACCAACATCCGTAATCCTGTCAACGAACAACGCAGATGGAAAATAAATACATCAGAAATGCCAGCTGTAGAGAAAACTACCCATCTTGGTATTATTCGTGCACCATCAATTGAGAAAACAATGGGAGAATCTATCTCAAACAACATAAAGAAAGCCAGAAGATCTGCTTATAGCTTAATGCCTGCAGGGTTTCACGGACACAATGGATTGGATCCTCAAACATGTATCCACCTATACAATATTTACATTCTACCAATTCTTCTGTATGGATGTGAGATCATATTACCAAATCGTCACCATCTTCAACAATTAGAAATTTTTCAGAAGAAATTGCTGAAACAGATTCTGGCAATTCCAATAAGAACACCGGATCCAGCTGTACATATTTTGACAGGAGTACTACCCGTTGAAGCAACCATCGATACCAAAGCACTTATATTCTTCAACAACATATGTCGACTACCCTCAAACAGTATCGAAAGAAGACTAGCTGCACGACAATTATTATTGAAAGACTCATCCAGTCATAGCTGGTTTGCGGCCGTCAGACAAGTATTATTCAAATACAAACTTCCATCACCCACCGATCTACTAGACAATCCATATAATAAAGACCAATGGAAGACAGAAGTGAAAACTGCAATTAATACATATTGGATTGAACGAGCAACATGCAGTGCCAGATTATATCCTTCACTCAGATTATTAAACATCGAGGCATATAAATCCGGACGTCATCATTCAGTTCTTAACATCATTGGGAATCCCGTGAGAGCTATCCCACGTCTCAACACAATCCTTAGACTAGTCACTGGAACATACCGACTTGAAACCTTAAAGAAGAAATATGACAAGACATCTGATGGTATCTGCAAGCTATGCAAAATAGAAGAGGAAACAACGTCCCATTTCATCCTTAGATGCTCAGCATTCAATCATATAAGAAGAGAATTCCTTCTACAATTTGCAACTGAATACAACAATATATTTAAAAAACAGTTTAAAGACCTAAATGAAGAAGAGAAAATATCAAGAATACTGGACATATCCAACACAAGAAATGACGAAAGTAACGAACAGGTAACCAATGTAAATGGACTCCAACTTTATGCTGCCATACTCTGCCATAGATTACACATGCAGCGAGTGATTTTACTGGGGGTATAGCAAAGTGAATCTACAACTGTATATACATGTAATTAATGCATGAAAACTCCGGATGGATCCTGGTCATGTACGACATATCTAAATAGTAATTTACAGATAGCCTATATATATAGTTAGGAATATACTCAGACCACGTTCTGGGGTTGGTCAATGCTGGCCGTAAAGACACAGAAGATGTAAGATGTAAGATGTTACAAACACCGGCACAAAGCTGTGTTTATAAATTAATCAAGTGTGTACACCAAAGTTGGAATCACTGACTTTTGACTGCAGGCCAGGTACACGCAGGAGTCAGTCTCAACTCTCATCACTCAGACACAGAATTATCGAAATAATTTGACCGATTAGGGTGCATTTTAAGTGTGACTTTTTCATAAAACAGCGAATTCGGGACCTACTATACGCAGCAAGTCCCTGAATATGCAGCAAGTCCCCGGTAAATGCAGCAAGTCCCTGGTAAATTCAGCAAGTCCCTCACACCTAGGGTGGATTAGTGGAGTTGTTGATGAGTTTAATCAGTGTTTTATTATCCATTTGATTTATGATCTGTGGCAGTTGATTAGAATTGATTGGAAATCTTTATCCCTTTATAATTATTTAAGATTTGTATTTGTAGATTTTTATATATAAAATAAAATAGTTTTTCTAAGTTTTATTAAGTTGCTATTTCTTTTATTCTACTTACTATTTAATATAATTTAATTAATATGATTTATATTTTTTTTGTGATTAATTATCACTGAACAGGTGTTTGTTTTTGTAGGACAAAGGAACTTTCTGGCAGTTTCTCCTTTGAAGCTCATTTGAAGATTTGTTTGTTTTCACTGCGTAAACACATGATAATGTTGAACAAATTGTTGTTGATGTTCATGTTTCGTCTATTGCTCATGATGTGTCTTCTTCAATCCCAGTTCAAATGTTCCGGAATTTGCACCAGGTCCCGTTACTTCATCTCCGAAAGGGGAACTTTCTAGTCAGCCCCCAGTCACTGACCAGTGTAGTGACAACGACCACAGGGTCCTGTAACGCGCTCCGCTGTCCGCCCCCTTTTGCGCTGCCCATATACGCCGCTGCTATATACGCGCCTGCTTCATGTTGCTTTTAAGGTAGATAATTCTGACAATGTGGATAGGACTATTCGTGGATTGAAAAGTTCGTGGTGGGATGACTGTGGTGCCTGGGAGTCGAAATCTTCGAGTCAGACCTCTTTCTTCATTCGTGAAAGCATGACAGAAGTTGTTAGAAATGGCGGCAAGTTTTGTTTGAAGCGACGAAAGGATAAAAAGACTGTGTACAAAGTTCTCGAACCGCAACCAAACACAGACGATTTAGTGATTCTTCATCGGCGATATTCAAAACTAGTTAACAATCGTGCATATCAACGACGGATTTCATGGTTGACTGTGGACGTCAGTAACGTTGTTTGTATAGAGTATATCGGCACCTACCCGGGACATGCTCCACATCGCAATAGCGGCACCAACACCAACGCCTACATCGCCTACATCAGAACATGAAAACCCAACAACCACTGAAGACCTACAGAGAGCTTGTTAATTCTGCAGAAGACATATTCGCCGCTCCAAAAAACCTGAAGCAAGTACAGCAACTACCGGGATTGGCGATGGACTTATCGAATTGGACCAACAACAATTGTGAATCTCTGAACCATATTATTAAACAGACAGTGGACTGGAAAGCAAAACCTTTAACGGAGTTAGTGCAGGCACTGTTTAGTATAGTTGACGGAGAGTACAATGAAGTGCAACGTAGTTTATTCGGTTTTGGACAGTTTACATTAAAGGTACTCAATCCGTAAAGAGGGTCCCCACCTCAACATATTCCAACAACAACAATCCGATCAGAGGGTCCTATATTACTATTTCTTTGGCTTTGGGGGTAAAAAATATTTGACAAGGATGTATAACTCTAAAATCAAGTGGTAATTTTAACGCAATTTTGACTGAGTTCTGGGCCAGATAGTATTCCCGATAATGAAAAATAATAGATTTCTAAAATCGATATCTAACAAATCTGAGCTTTGATGGGTGACTTCCTCGACTCGAATCAAATATTTTTGACCCCCGAAGCCATTGAAATAGTAATTGAGAGGAGTTTTATCGGATTGAGTACCTTTAACCAAGGAGTTCGCAAAATTATATGTTCGCCCGGAAATCTGGAATTCAAAATCATCAGAAGTAAGGGACAAGCATTTTAACAGATTTTTAAGAGAGATCAAGCCATGAGTACCGTACACGAAAAGATGCTGAGAAAAACAGACGGCCAGAGGATGGTACTTACAGCAGTCAGTGCGGGAAAAAAACCAGGACAACGAAAGAGAAAACGAACGGCAAAGACAACCACAATCCCCCAAAGCAAAGTTCCCAGGACAGGAGAGTGAAATTAAACAACATAGAGATAACATGTATCCAAATATTTTTTTATTCAATAAAATCTTCCCAAACGAATGTCTCAATACCTTGGTTTTTCCCTTTCCTTACTGGCCACATATATATACAATTTATTCTAATAAACTTTTCTTTCAGCTCACTGTTATATATATATGTATATTTATAAAACTGTGCTCTATTTTTCTTTTGTTGCTATTCTACTATTCTCATGTTACTTGTTCGCATTTACCAATAAAAACATCTTAAAAAATCCAACCCTTAATTTTATCATTCAATGATTCAGTCCCACAATTCAGTCCAATTCCCTTCAATAATCTATCAGTATTACGATCAAATTAAAGCCCTTTGATTAAATCCCTTTGTAATCAGCACCTCCACTGATTAAACACATCGTTGTGTAAACACGCATGGCTAATTCGCCGTAATCCACCCTAGGTGTGAGGGACTTGCTGCATTTACCAGGGACTTGCTGCATTTACCGGGGACTTGCTGCATATCCAGGGACTTGCTGCGTATAGTAGAACCGGCGAATTCTGACATGAGTCTAATTGCAGATAAGCGCTGACATGACAATAATTTCAGGTGTCAAACTCACCTTTTTTGGGAGGTTAATCTGACTTCTCCAGATATCCCAAAATGTCGATTATGCTGAAAAGTGGAAGTGAAGTGGAGAAAACAAAATCAAGCGAGTAATTAATCTACTCGCGAGCTGTCATTGAGCTGGATTCTGCGCAGTAACCTCCCGGAAGTCACGTGTGAAATTTACAAAAAAGCATACACGCTATTTTCGCTCTTGGTATAGAAATATAGAAAAAATATATGACGTCATAATTCACACGCATTTAGGTAAAAAAGCACCCTTGGTGGTTGCTATAAGTGTAAAATCCCACCGACACGGCCGTGGTCGCGTTTTGGAGAAGCTCAGAGCACCGTTTCTCCAATCCCAAATCACCGCAATCGGCACTTCGGGCTTAATCGCGTTGATATATAAAGAGCGTTCGTTTTCCGCAGTGTCTATATAAAGAGCGTCGTTTTCGCTATCTACTTATCTGTATGACGGGAGTCTGTAGCCTGTCGCTCGAAATATTATGCAGAGACATTTCACGACGGGAAGCGTTTGTTTTCAATTCAATGCAATGTTATCGCTCGAGCGTTGTCTGTCGTTCCTAGGAAGGGGGGATTTCTACGGGTAAATTTCGTTTCGCTATCTACTTATCTGTATGACGGGAGTCTGTAGCCTGTCGCTCGAAATAGAGAGACATTTCACGACGGGAAGCGTTTGTTTTCAATTCAATGCAATGTTATCGCTCGAGCGTTGTCTGTCGTTCCTAGGAAGGGGGGATTTTTACGGGTAAATTTTTCCGCCAGAAACAAAAAATTTAATTAAAACAATTTAAAATTTAAAAAAAATTTAAAATAAAAAAAACAATTCAGAAACAAAAAATATTAAATTTAAAAAACATTAAATCCATATTAAATTTTTTTTTAAATGTCATGTTTCTGACGAAATTTGGTACAAATGCAGCACAAGTGTCTCGGAACCTGTTGCAATTGCTTTTTCGAACAAAGCCATGGGACGAATGCCGCCAGTGGCGGGCTAACCTGCTAGTCTCATATATATTTTGAAGACCTCTGTCTGTCTGTTTGTCTGTCTGTCTGTCTGTCATTTATACAAATCTACGATTCTCCACCGATCGGGACGAAACTTGGTACGTCTGTGTAGTTTGACCAGGCGGTGGACGTTGTCGTATTGGCGAGCCCATGCGACGCCAGCTTCGCGCATTTGCGCAGACAAAATCTCGGAAATGGGTGGAGCTATCGACTTGAAATTTGGTATGTGAATGTATCTTGCCCCGGATACGAATTTGATCGGGTCGCCGAGCCCGTGCGACGCCAGCTTCGCGCATGCGCAGACGAGATTTCGGAAAAGGGTGGAGCTATCGACTTGAAATTTGGTATGTGAATGTATCTTGCCCCGGATACGAATTTTATCGGGTCGCCGAGCCCGTGCGACGCCAGCTTCGCGCATGTGCAGACGAGATCTCGGAAACGGGTGGAGCTATCGACTTGAAATTTGGTTTTTGAATAGCCCGGACAACATCGGGCTCATCGGCTAGTCTATTATATATTTTGGAAGATCTGTCTGTCTGTGTGTGTGTGTGTGTTCGCGATGAACTCAAAAACGGCCGACCCGATTTCGATGAAACTTCGTATGTGAGGGTACTATCGGTCGGGAAGTGGCATAGGCATATTAATTTTCAGATCCGAGGTCAACTTTTCACGTGCCGAGGTCAAATCTGTTTTTACGCTGTGTTACGGGACTTTCATTTGAGTTTGGTGCTTACAAATCGATTCGAAACAGCGCGAATAATAAAATGCCAGTCATATTAATGACACTGTGAGAATCTTTCGTGTTTCCTATATATATTTTCGATATATAATGCGTATGTATCCGTTTTAGTTATCTGCCTCAATTATCAAGAAGAAGTGGTACTATCTTCCATCAGGATAAAAACAATGCGTAACTTCTATGACGTCGTTAGAGGTCATAACGTTAGATCACGTTAACGCTTAACCGGCCGATGCATTTGACTGTTTCAGACGTCTTGGCGATATCTCGGGCACCGATGGTAATTTATCTTTACGTTGAAACTTGATAATTAATGAGCGTGTGTATATGAGGCGCGTTTATATACTTGAGTGGAAATCAAATCGGGTTAAACTGGCGGATGTTTACGGACGAAATTTGATGCATAGGGTATCTCGGTATCCGCTGGGCCAATTTCCCGGTATCCGCTGGGTCGATTTCCACCATTTTTGGGGTGTTGGTGTTTGACCCCACCTGACCTTGACCTTCAAAATGGTCAATTCAAGGTCAAAGCCCGGACGAAGTCGGGTCACCTTCTAGTCTATTATATATTTTGGAAGATCTGTTTGTGTGTCTGTATCTGTGTGTCTGTGTGTTCGCGATGAACTCGAAAACGGCCCAGCCGATTTCGATGAAACTTGGTATATGGGGGTATTTTCGGCCGGGGGGTGGCATCGGCCTATTAATTTGCCTGTGCGACGTGACCTTGACCTTTGAAATCGGGTAATTTCAAGGTCAAACGCCCGAATATCACAGGATTTCAATGAAACTTGGTATGTGTGGGTATCTTCGGTCGGGGAGTGGCATAAACCTATTAATTTGTCCGTGCGACGTGACCTTGACCTTGAAATCGGGTCATTTCAAGGTCAAATGCCCAAATATTACGGGATTTCAATGAAACTTGGTATGCGGGGGTACATTCGTATGGGGAGTCTCATAAGCATATTCATTTGCCCGTGCGACGTGACCTTGACCTTGAAATCGGGTCAATTCAAGGTCAAATCGCCAATTTTGATGGGATTTCGACGAAATTTGATACATGGGGTACTTTTGTCAACTGAGTGTTTTGGACGGGTCAAATCGTGACCCCGACCTGACCTTGACCTTCAAAATAATAAATTCAAGGTCAAATCTGGTAAAACCGGATGGATTTCGACGGGCACGTTTGTCGGGTACTTTTGTCCGGGCAGTGTTTTGGACTGGTCAAATCGTGACCCCACTTGACCTTGACCTTCAAAATGGACAATTCAAGGTCAAAGCCCGGACGAAGTCGGGTCACCTTCTAGTACTATATGTAGTAGTCGACACGTCCCGATGATTCTTTTGGCATACTACTCCCGCATAGCCAATTATAAGCCTGGCATGCATTATTAATATATTATAATATGTAAGGCTGGTTGAAAGCTGTGATAGATACATGTTTGTGCACAGTGAAGAAATAAAAACAGTTGGGTGCACTATCATGTAAATGAATTTCATTGGAGATGATTGATTTGTAAGTATTGCTTTCGGATATTAATGCAAATATTATTTTCTCTATTTCTGATGTCTGACTTCATAACTGCTCATTGTGTTCGGTTGTTAGTTAACTTTTGAAAATGCAAATTGGCCCACCCTCCCCAATATTTTTTATACCTGTTACCAGAAACACGCATTCATGTTAGTTTGGCCTGACATTCATATGTATATGATTTATAATAATTAACCGGGAAGTGAATAATAGTTCTATATTAAGTTAAATACTTTGAAAGTAATAAATCCTTATTTCCCGGCATTTAATAAAAGCATTATACTTATTCACACCCGGCGGAACATTCCAATACCCAACTTTAATAAGAGCATGTGCTCTGTGCAAGTCAGCGGGGTTATATCAAAGCTCTTGGATGTATCCGCTGAATGATGGTTCCATAACTCGCAATTATTACATGTATTTGAGATCAGTGTACCTTGTCATCAATCCATGCATGATGCATGCAGACAAATGATACATTGCCATTCTTTCACACGGCACAATCGTTTCGACAATTCTACGACCGATTCCACGATTCTGCAGCTTGACAACCACGGTGCTACAGCAGTTTAACGATTCTGCGACCAGGCTGATGCGATAAACACGAAAAAAACATTGAGAAATGAATAATTCCAGAAATACGGACAGGAATGTACCATATATTATATTTCTATTAGGTACGGCGATCTTCGATTCGATAATCTGTAAAGAGTTCAGCACTAGACAGTTAGCACAACAATACATAATCTTTGACATAAATAGACCGGTTGTTTTGGTTTTACACACATCACTGTGTGAAATTCGTCTTTAGAGTTGAGAAAATATATATAACGTCCTATAAAATTTAGTGGAAACCAAATAATAACATAGCCATACGTCTTTGGGTGATTTTTCACAACTAATGTTCACCTCAGTTCTGTGATTGATGTCGCTGTGTCCATATTTGCGTGGGTATCATCGCACTCAATTGACAATGCCGAGTAGTCAACTATGACAACGACGATTGTGCGACCAGCAATTGAAATTTCATTAAATTGTGCTCACGAGAAGTCGCTTTCTAGTGAATGTCATGCTCGCTATTTATAATAGACATGAATACTCATATGAGTCACCTCAAGGCTACGAGATCAAGACTCTTTAATTTGGAGCCAGCTGAGGAAAATAAAGTAATGTCGAATTGTATATTGCTATACTGTACAGGTTTAATTTCCATATCCGTGTACCACACATTACATGATTTAAATTGCCTTTCCGCCTATCCTACATGTACTTTCCTTCCGATTGTCTGTATGCCTATTGCCTAACTAGCAGCCGACTCACAATGCCTCGGTATTTTCTTATTGTCAACATGTCTTATTCTCAGTTGCGTTGTGGTATCGATGTTGGGGAAGGGTCGCCTTAGAAATTAACTCCACACTTGAAACTTAATTTTGTTTTGAGCATAATTCCACATTTTGACATCCAGGTATTGGAGATGATAATATATATATATGTATATATAGAGGGAGAGAGAGCGGAGGGAAGGGTGAGAGGGAGAGAGAGAGGGGAGGGAGAGAGAGAGAGGGGAGGGAGGATAGATAATCTCTAATGAGTTTATTCGAGCTGTTCTTTGCGAGGCTTGGAACCGACTTAAATGGACGAGGTTAATAAATTGCATATAATTGGGACAAATTTGAAATCCACTTAATCACATAACCACATTTTAACAAGGAAAACAGGCTAAAAAAAAACTGCGATTAAACAAAAATATATTGATTTGCTTACCACAACACAAGAGGAAGTAAAGACACCTTCAAGACAAAATAATGTTCCATTTTAAATGTGTCTTTTAATTTTGGCAAAAGTGTATATATTGTATCACTAAATGATGAATAGGTGCGTGCTTCCCGGGATACTTCACATCACACCAGCAATGACCGCGCGGATTAATACTATTTTCGAAAAGCCTCGCATGACACCAACACTAGATATTGCAAATTTGTTTCCAACTCCTTTGCATTGACGAAAATACAAAAACAAAGAGGCAAATTGTGGGACTATATTATCTCCGTCATATATATCTTGGACACTGAATGAACTAATGGTTATATATTTCTTGCTTGCAAGATCATAGAAGTCGTTTTAAAAATCGGTGAAAGATGCGACTTATCTTGCGACGTAGAAGAAATAAAAGGATCAAAATCTTACTTGTCATTCGCTTCTATAGCGAAAGGACTCACACGATTGGTCCAGAGGTAAAGTTGTTTAGGTTTGACAGTGCGCGTACTGTAGGTACTCCGTACCGATTTTTAAAACGACTTTTATGATCTTGCAAGCAAGAAATATATAACCATTAGTTCATTCAGTGTCCAAGATATTTATTATAGGAGATACATATTTTGGGTAAAAAAATATTATTTTTCGTCGCCAGCCAGAGTGCGCTATACTGTCGTATACATTTGTGAAGCGTCTCTGTCGACGCCGTAAATATATCCATTCTGCGTGCATTTTTAGCTTCTTTTAAGGATTTTGATATTTTAAAAAAAGGTATAAACACAGTTAAGAAACTCATTTTATAAAATGTTATATCCCAACATAACTCGTTGGGGATCCTCTATATAAATCATTATTATCCGTCCTTAATTACCACTATATATTTTCCGTGAACGCGGGCATGTATTTCATGAATATTCAAAAATCCATATATGGAATGCACCTCCAGAACTTTGACATGTAGACTAAAACCGCAATTTTTCTGTTATCCATCCCTTTAATTTTTATTTTTTTTAAAGTGTTGCTCATTATTTTTCAGTTTCAGATAACCACACCCGGCTCTTTCGAAGTATTTTAACTAATACTTTCATACAAACATCTTTATAAAAGTAACTAAACGGTCAATAATTTTTCGAGGACATCTTTATATGTAGGGCCTACCTGCTAATCAGAATATGACTAAAATAACTCATGTTATGGTAGGCTAAGTGGTGACATTTTCGTATGAACAAGTCAACTTTACAGAAATTACAAAACCGCTGGGTGCACTAAGAAGAAAAATGTTCAGGTACATGTAAGTTGGGCATTTTGTCATGTTCTAATCTAAGAATGCTCGTTTAGCGACAAATATCTTATGTGACTTGTCTCTATATCTTCACATGTGGGGACCAGTATTGATTGATTGATTGATTGGGGTTTATGTCGCTTTAGCAACTAAGGCCATATCACGACATTGCCAGTTTTAGTGGTGGAGGAAATCCGCACACTAACGGTCAATCTAACAGTGATTTCAATGGCTGATAAATTCGTCGACCATGTGCGGCAAACCACCGGCCATCGGCAAGTAACTGGCAACTTCACCAGATAACGATTTTGAGTTACAAAGTCCACGATGGAAACATGTTGATTTGAACCCTTATCGCCATCGCTGGAAGGCGAAATGGCTTGGAGTTGTACCGCTAACCGATTGAGCCACCGAGGCCCCCTGGGGACCAGTAAATACACAGTACTGTATTGAATCCAGGACATGTGCATTGTATAACGAAGGCACATTTCCAAACATTATTGATGCAGCATAATGGGCTTACACGCAGAACTAAGCTGCCCGATCAGTGACAGATACGTCATATACAAATGAACATTACCGTTCAACGAGTCGCACAATCGTCGTCATGGTCTAAGCGGGGTGTTGCCAAATAGTTGACATTTTTACTGCATTTCTGTGTTTAGTTTAATCGAATATTGCGTCAACAGAGCTTACGTTGGATGTTAATTTTCGCACTGTTAAGGTCCCTTTGTAGCCCAAGAAATGACTTTTTGCGATCGGTTCGCGGTTTGATCTGATTATCCAGATTTGACAGATGTGACTCATTTTATGTATAGATCTCATCTTCGTATGTATTCCGTGAGTCAACCTGGTGGACCTGCAAAGTCTACTCTACACGACGAATACAAGAAGAGGCCCACTTTTATCGTCCCAATTCAGTAAAAAGCCCCTTTATCTAAGTTTGTCATAAAATATCACGTATAATAAGGTCGCAGAATCGTTAAACTGCCGTAGCACCGTGGTTGTCAAATCGTGGAATTGGTCGTAGAATCATTTCCTTATTTATTGTAAGCTGTGTAGCTATTCGATTTCCTCCAAAAACAGTTGACTTGTGTACCAAACGATTACTACTTAATGGGTGTTTTAAGGGATTAGTTGAAATAATTGGTAATACGGTATACCGCGGTATGGTTTTAGGATTACCGCGGTATTTTATGCTTAAATACCGCCCAGCACTATCTGGGGATATAATGTTATAGTCCAAGTCTGCTCATATGTAAACCAGCTAAGATATTGGGACAGCGAGATGCTAATTTATTTTGTCCGAGAACACCTTAACACCCATTCTATAACAGGCTTTTCGCCCAGACCTGGTGACGGGAATTGTAGTCTATTTTACCAGATTTTAAAAATCTCATGGTCATAATAATGTATAATAATCTTAAATTTCATATTAAATTTTGCATAGAATATTCTGGTTTATTAGAACTAACATCGATTTGTTTATGTTTAAATTGAAAGCAGAAGTGTAATCGACAATGTTCGGCTTCTATGCCAACAACCGAGTACACCCAAAGTCACCCATAAACAATAAAATACACCCATCCACACCAGATTTAGGACAACGTGTGCTGTTAATTTATTCCAACATACCATCACTATTAATATGTGTTGATATTTATTGTAAGTGTTATTTATATTACTTATTAGTTAAACAATTCTTACACGGAACATCTCTCGATAAATACGTAATTTTCAATTTACAAATTACCAGGAAAACGTGATAGAATTATTTAAATTTACAACCACCTGGTGTTGTTTATGTTTACCTTATGAGTGCTATGATGGAAAAAGTTGTCTTAATTCAAGAGGTCAAATGCATTCATACTTTTTAGTTGTGGAGTTCAGAAAAAATAACATGTTTTTCTACAGAATAAACCAGTTGATTGTCACAATGGTGATATTTGATTATATTTATTGGTGGTTTTATGTGAGCTGGTCACTAACGTGTAAAGCCTGTTATAGAATGTGTATTCAGGTATTCTCGGACATAAACTAGCATCTCGCTAGTAGCGTTATAGATATATAAAAAGGGCTTGCAATGCAAATTTTACAACAAAAGTGCCCACAAAAGCCTGACCTTGATATCACGAGCTGAAAATTTTCATTGTTTGGAATGCAGTAGTGTTTATGGTCTACCAATTTTATGATTAACTCATTCAATGCCAAGTTGCCAATTTTTTTGGGATTTATGATAACCGTTTACCACCGTGCATGACTGAATCCTTCGGCACAAGCTACAGGCCACATTGATCATCCGATCGTCACCAAACTTCATATGGGATCTTCGAGGTGACCTCTAGATGGAAGTCATCAATTTGTTTTATTTGTCGAAATTCATCAAAAAACACTAGCAGCCATTGTGATTTCAAATTTGAACCCATTGGGACACCCTGCAGCCAGCATTTATTGGAGAATTGTTTTGAAAATTTACATTCATGTTTAGAATCACCTCTGGATGGTAACTATCGAATTTGAACAATTTTCAATCAAATACATGGCCACTGGCAGATATCTTGGATTTTACTCTTTGCATGACTAAATCCTTTGGCACACCCTACAAACCACATCCCTGATCCGATCGTCACCAAACTTCAGATGGATCTCCTGTTTACTTTTTTCTTTACTAAATCCTTGGGCACAGGACACAGCCGTCAACCGATCATCACAAAACTTCATATTGATTTTCAGGGGGAGAAATTTTACAAATTTCTTTACAAATCCAGCCACTAGCGGCCATCGTGAATTTCAAATTTGAAACCATCGGCACACCATGCATTCAACATTTATCGGAGAAATGTTTTGAAAATTTACAGACATATTCAGGTTCAATTCTAGATAGTAGTTATCAAATTTGAATGATTTTCGATCAAAAACATAGCTGACGGCCTATCAATGGATTTTTCTCTTTCCATCACTAAATATTTCGCCATGTCCTACAGCCAAAATTTTTTAGCCAACTGATCCCAACCTTATTGTTGACCTCTGGTATTATTTAGACATTTAAACTTTCCGCATTCTTTATCGCTCCATATTTGGAGTTTGGCTACAGTGCCAGCGATGTCGTTATAACTGGCACCATGAATACTTCTTTAACCCATTCATGATGGGAGCTGTGCTGGTGCAGCATTAAAGATCCTGTGCCATGCATTCTCTTATATATGCGAGTCTCCCATAGGGAGCTCGCATATATTAGAGAATGTTCTGGCTTACAAGATCAAGTTAAATATTGTTAGGCCAATGCATTCTCTGATATAAGCGAGGCTCCCTATGGGTGACTCGCATATATAAGAGATGCACTGGCACAGGGTTTTGCAAATTTCCGGTAGCTCCAGTCATGAAAGTGTTAAATAGAGAAATTATTTACTGAACCGTCCTTTGCGTTACCGAGTCACATGACCTGATTAGTGTAAGAGAAAACATTTGCTATACAGGTTGCTATTTGCTATGGCATCTATTACTGGCTTTTGTGATGCTGATGTAACATCTATCTAAATGTCAGTGAATGGAGAATCTTATAATTAAATGTATTATTTGTGGTGAAATGTACTTTCTGGCTTAACACTCTTTCCATCTGTCTGAATGTCAGTGAATGGGGAATCTTAAAATTAAATGTATTATTTGTGGTGAAATGTACTTTCCGGCTTGACAGTCTTTCCATCTGTCTGAATGTCAGTGAATGCAATCTAGTTGAGGTGGAGTATTCATTCAATGCAAGTCAAGAGGAGGACAACATCTTAGATATACCAAAAATGATGGTTACCAAATGTTTTGTAGCTAGCTTAAGATGTAACATGTATTTGAATGAAAAACTTTTATATAAAGGATAATCTTGGTTTCCTAATGTAATGTCACAGTTTATAGACATTATGTTGAACCACAAACTTATAAATTACATTTTATAAACAGTTTGCGATTTAGCACGATTCTTTGTAATTATATTAAGAAACCAAAGTTAATACTTATATATTATGACAACGAGTGAAAAATATCAATCTATAAATTCATTTTGATTTGGAAATATCATCATATATTGTGAACTTGATCATGCCATTGCCACGATGTTGCATGATGTTGTGATGAAATTCTTACGTTTACTTCTGCCCTAATGTAATTATCCTATTTAACCCTTCCATGACTGGAGCTTCCTGAAATTTTGCGAAAACCCTGTGCCAATGCATTTTCTTACATATGCATAGGGAGCCGCGCATATATAAGAGGAAGCATTGGCCTAACAATATTTACCTTGATCTTGTAAGCATTCTCTTATATATGCAAGTCTCCCTATGGGAATGCACTAGCACAGGATCTTTAATGCTTCACCAGGGCAACTCCCATCATGGAAGGGTTAAACACATTAGCATGAAAAATGTTATAGAAGATAAAGTGGATGTAATTATTATATAACAAAAGCAGTCCATGTGTCCGGATGTCAGTAACAGCAGTGGGGGGAAATCTGTCAATCCTGGGAGGAATCTCTGACCATGTGTCCTGGGGGGAATCCGTCTATCAAAGTATCCTGGGGGAATCCGTCTGTCCATGTGTCCTGGGGAAATCTGTCTGTCCATGTATCCTGGGGGAATCTGTCGGTCCATGTGTCCTGGGGGTAATCCGCTGTCCATGTGTCCTGGGGGAATCTAGGTCTGCCCATGTGTCCTGGGGAATCCGTCTATACATGTGTCCTGGGGGAATCTATCTATCCTGGGGGTGATCTGTATATCCATATAGCCTGGGGGAAATCTGTCTGTCCATGTGTCCTGGTGGTATCCTTCTATCCATTGTTGCTTGGTGGAATCTGTCTATCCATGTGTCCTGGGTGGAATCTGTCTATCCAAGCATCCTGGGGGATCTGTCTCTCCATGTGTCCTGGGTGTATCCGTCTGTCCAGGGAGAAATCTGTCTATCCATGTGTCCTGGGTGGAATCTGTCTATCCAAGTATCCTGGGAGGAAAATCTGTCTATCCATGTGTCCTGTCCATGTGGACTGATGTCAGTGAACGTGAATATACATTTGTCTGAGCTTAATAGCCCCAGAACAATCATGCAAAATACGTCTTACCTTTATCAATATCATACCAACCTTGTTGTGATTTACTATGAGTATAAATGTATCTAACTTGCCATCGCATCTGCAGAACCACGGTGGCCTCTTGGTGTGCGTTGTATGGGAGTGAATGCACCTTACCTTTATCAATATCATATCAGCCTCTTTGTGATTTAGTACGAGTATAAATGTATCTGAATTGATCGGGCATCACATTTGCAGAACCATGGTAGCCTCTTGTTGTGATTTAGTATGAGTATAAATGTATCTAACCTGTTTGGGCATCACATATGCTGAACCACGGTGGCCTCTTGTTGTGCATTGTCTGAGAATGAATGCATCTTACTTTTATGAATATCATATCAGTCTCTTGTTGTGATTTAGAATGAGTATAAATGTATCTAACTGGTATGGGCATCACATCTATGGAACTGATGTGGCCTCTTTTTATTATTTAGTATATCTATGAATGTATCTTACATCTGAGCATCAAATATTGAACCACAGTTGCCTCTTGTTATGACATAGTATGAATATCTCAAACCCATATGGGCATCATATCTACGGAACCATGGCGGCCTCTTGTTTTTATTTAGGATGAGTATGGATGTAACAACCTGTATTTATGTAGATAGGATTTATTTATTTATTAAAATTATCGAACACATTTTCTATCTATAAATATTGTCATTCCCTCGAAGCCCCACACCAATTATGAGCCCATTCAGTTATGGAGAAGACCTTTTAAGAATGGAAACAGTTATGTCGCTGGTTCCGCCATATTTGACATGGTGGCCCTTTTTTAACAAATCTGTATCCCAGTCACATAGGAACCATAACGCCAAATATGACCAACTCAGTCTTCAGGTGCTGGAGACCTATGAAGAATTGCTATGGATGGAAAGAGTTATATCTCTGAATCTGCCCTTATTGTCCTGTGAACAAATCCCAAGTCACGATTGTTCTTGAGAAGATGCTTTAGAATTTACTATGGAGGGAAGCAGGTATGTCACTGGCCCCACTCCTTTTTAGCTCACCTGAGACGAAGTCTCCGGTGGAGCTATAGTCATCACTCCTCGTCCGTCGTCCGTCCGTCGCACCGTCCGTCTGGCCGTCCGTCCGTCTGTCTGTCCGTCCGTCAATAATCATCTTCTCCGCCCGAACCGTAAGACGTAACAGGTTCATATTTGGTGTGGATGTTCCCTAGGTGAATCACATTCAGATTTGTTCAAATGAGGTCATCAGGTCAATTAGTTGAGAAAGCAGGGCCACAACTCTATTCCTCCATAGTAATTCTTAGAACTTCTGCTTCTCAAGAACCATTGGGCCGATTTAGCTAATATTTTGTATGGAGGGTCCTTGGGTGACTGGTTTCAGATTTGTTCAAATCGGGTCAAATAGGTGCCGAGCCAGGGCCATAACTCTATTCCTCCCTAGTGATTCTTATAACGTCTTCTTCTCAAGAACCATTGGGCCGATTTAGATAATATTATGTGTGGTGGGTCCTTTGGTGACTGGGGTTCATATTTGTTCAAATGGGGTTACTAGGTCAAATAGGGGCAGAGCCAGGGACATAACTCTAAAAACAAAAACTTACATTTTTGTATTTTGACCTTTAATTTGTTTTTAGACACATCACAGCCTCATATTTCTTACCTAGATTTTTCTTAGCACTTTCTTCATCTGTATGGATTTTGGTATTGTTTATTTAACCCTTTCCACTCTTGTTTTATATAGAATTCATCCAAGCCAGGATGAATCAAACATTTTTCATCTGATCGACACCAAATTTGGTATATGAATTTTTGACACCTAAATACAGATCAAGTTCAAATATGGGTTTGATCAGATATATTTTAACAGAGTTATGGTCCTTTATAATTCATACCTCTTTGCCATGCACTATTAATTTTTAAGAGAAAATGACACCACTGAAGGTTGCTTTGTTATTGAATGAGATAATTTATCACTATGGACACGTGATACTTCTAAAGTCTGCTTGCATGCAGACCTGTTTTATACCATCTGTCAAACATCTGTCAAACAGGTTCATGGCATTAGCAGAGATACTAGTATCTCTGGCTATATGCAGAGTCTCCAGGGAGTGTATTCATGTCATTCATAATTTAAATGAGATTAATAGTGTTGAACATTTGTTTTCTAAAGTTTCATTAATATCAGATTAAATTCCTTTTCACCAAGCTTTAATTAAGTGTGTCTGGCATTTGTAGAATGCGGTTCCCAGAGGGTGAATTCAATTATGCTACCATGTACGACAGGCTAGCATCACCAAATACACCCTCTGAAGACCTCATTCTGCTTAGGCCTCATCTTCTGGGAAGTATCAAGAGTCTAAAATTGACATTTTTAGCAGTTTTTTTCCCTTCTGTTCAGATTATAAAATGCATAATTGAGGTGTCAAATGGGTGCACATACTGTCATATGCCACCAACTTCAGCTGGAGAACTTATGTCTGTCCCTAGGTCTCCCATAGCAGTTGAGGACTAAGTAAAATTGGGTTCCCAGATGGTGAATTTGGTGATGCTAGCCCCACTTACAGAATAGCATCACTACATTCACCCTTTTGGGACCTCAGACACACTAAATTCACCCTTGGCTGTTCCAATATTATTTTCTTAACCACTTATCTATGTGAACTCATTATACCTTATTACGGACAAAAAATTGGGGGGTATATTGGATTAAAACTGTTGTTCTGTCAGAGTGTCGTTCCATCCATTGTTCTGTCCATCCATCTATCAACAATTGTTATCTTCTCGAAATCTATATGAATTCCCTACTAGTACCTGTATGTGACTCACATTCAGATATGTTCAAATAAGTTCATCAGGTCAAATAGGAGGGATGCCAGGGCCATAATGTTTTCCCTCCATAGTAAACTATTACTTCTCAAGAACCATCAAGTCTATTTAGCTTATATTTGTGTATGCAGGGTCCTTGGTGGCATGTTTAGATCTGTTCCAATGGGGTCCTTTTTGGAAAATCTATTAACTTCAACTCTTAAAAGCAAATGTTTAAAATTATTAGATGAATAGATATCAGAGATGGTGATTCATGTTTGTTCAAATAGGGCCAGAGTTAAGACATTTGGCTCTGCCCCACCCACACTACCTGTATCTATGATGTAGATTACTGGTATAACAAGAGATGGACTGTCGTCCGGCGCATACCCCCTCGTGGCATACGCCTAGTGTGGGCACATCTATAACTTATGATGGCTATACTCAGACATATGGCCCCAGAAATCAGCATTTTCATATAAACAAAGATAACTATAGAACAAAAAAACTAAACAAACTTTTAAATGTGCCATTAAATGTCCTCATGGTGGTGAACATCCATACAAAATTTCATTGAGTTCCGAGCATTACTGTTCAAGTTATGAGCTGAACAGACATCGGATGGACCAAACAACCAACATTTCCAGATAAACAAAGATGAATAACTCGGAACAGAACAATGGAACCCACTATTGAATGTCCTCATAGCAGTGAATATCCATACCAAATTCCATTGAGATCCCAGCACAATTGTTGAAGTTACAACATGAAGAGACACCAGACGGACTAAAAAGCCAACATTTCCAGATGAACAAAGATGAATAACTCTAGAAAGGAACAGCGGTGCAAAACAATCGAACCCCCTATTGAATATCCTCATAGCAGTGAACATCCATACCAAATTCCATTACGATCCCAGCACAATCCCAGTTACAACATGAACAGACAACAGGCAGACCAAAAAGCCAACATTTCCAGATGAACAAAGATGTATAACTCTAGAATGGAATATCCAAACAAAACGATGGAACCCTCTTTTTGATGTCCTCATAGCAGTGAACATCCATACCAAATTCCATTGAGATCCCAGCACAATTGTTGAAATTACGACATGAACAGACACCAGACAGACCAAAAAGCCAACATTTCCAGATAAACAAAGATGAATAACTCTAGAATGGAAAATCAAAACAAAACGATGGAACCCTCAATTGAATGCTCTCATAGTAGTCAACATTCCTTTCAAATTTCATTGCGATACGAGCACTACTGTTCAAGTTATGACATGAACAGAAACCAGACGGACCAAAAATCCAACATTCAAGATAAACAAAGATGAATAACTCTAGAATGGAAAATCCAAACAAAACGTTGGAACCCACTATTTAATGTCCTCATAGTTGTGAACATCCACACCAAATTTGGTTGAGATCCCAGCCCAACTGTTGAAGTTACGACATGAACAGACACCAGATGGACCAAAAAGCCACTATTTCCAGATCAACAAAGATGAATAACTCTAGAATGGAAATTCCGAACAAAACGATGGAAACCTCTATTTAATGTCCTCATAGTAGTGAACATCCATACCTAATTTCATTGAGATCCGAGCACTACTGTTCAAGTTATGTCATGAACAGACATCGGACGGACGGACGCACGGACAGGTGCAAAACAGTTAACCCCCTTTTTTTTAAAAAGGGGGTATAATAAGATAATGTCATATTCTTGCAGGGATGTCCCCACAGTGTTTGGGTGGGGGTGATTTACAGATTTGTTCAATGAAATGTAATTTTTAAGCTTACCTGAGACGAAGCTATAGTCATCACTTCTCATCTGTCACATGTTCATCTGTCTGTCCGTCCATCCATCTGTCAACAATTATTTGAACATCTTCTCTAGATCAAAAGACTGAATGGGTTCATATTTGGTGTGGATGTTCCCTGGGTGACTCACATTCAGATTTGTTCAAATGAGGTTACTCTGTCAAATGGTTGTGAAGCCAGGGCCATAACTATTGCCCTCCATAGTAATTCTTAAAAACAACTTCTTCTCATGTACCATCAGGTTGAATGGGTTCATATTTGGTATGAAGGGTCCTTGGGTGACTGGAGTTCAGATTTGTTCAAATGGGGTCACATGTTTTAAATGGGGTTTCAAATTTATTCAGATGGGGTCACCAGATTAAATAGGGTGGGACCAGGGACATAACTGTATGTCTCTATAGTAATACTTAAAATGTCTTCCCGAGAGCGGTTGGACTATTTAGCTTACATATAGTATGGAGGATCATTTAGTGACTGAGATTCAGATTTGTTAACATGAGGCAACCTGTTAAGAAATGACGGGGCTATGGGGACTTAACACTTTTGTGTCTAATAAAATCATTAAAATACAAAATTCATTAAAACATCTACCTTGGAACCACCTGACTGATTAATCTGACATACATATATGGTGTTTTTGGGTCCATGGATAATTGGGCTTCAAACATGTCTAAATAGTTTTATAAAAAGGCGCTTGTGAGATTGGAAATTTCCAACAATTGATAAAGTTTGAGATGTCGGTTGTGAAATTCCAACTTTAAGACTTGGGAGTCTGGAGCCCGGTCGGGAGGGGACATGAGCTGGAGGAGGAGGGGGTGATCAGTAGTGTACAGTTGGTAATTTAAAAGTAGATATTCACCGATCTACATACATGAAGCCTCTCTATCCACATATCCTGTTTAGATCTACTTCTTTTAAAGTGATTATGAAAAGTTCTGACTGTTATGGTCTCCAGAGTCCAAGTCTTATCAGTCTTTGCAGTCTGGTGAGCGACCCCACAGTCTTTGACTGTCAATCCCAGTACCAAATATGACTAAATACTGGCTTGTGGTTCTGGAGAAAAAGATGTTGACTGACAGCTGGTGTATCTGCATCTGTATTGTAGTGAAGTTCCCTCCATGATTTGTCAAGACACCGCTGTAAGCATGAATCATAAGTTGATCCTTTTATGTAGCCTTAGGCTTAGTATATAACATGCCATATAGCCAAGGGTGGATCCAATGGGGTGCGCCCCCTATTTTCGCCAGTGCAAGGAGTTTTTGGGAGGTGTCCTGGTGCCATTTGTCTCGTGGCGCCTGAAGATTCCGCACTGAATATTGCTAACATGCATGTAAATACAGCAGTCTACATGTTTTACATTTGTAATACTGAAACTTATACAGCTATTTTAACTGTGGGTTGAAATTCGTTCAATTTGGTATTCCATGTAATATGAAAAGCCAATTGCAAGGGGTGAATCCAACATTCCGAGATAATATTTTCTGAGATATTGGTTGGATTTTGGTGAAACTTTCCACAAATGATTACTGGAGCTAGAGACACAATTCGTGTTACGGACGACTGAGCACAAGTTTTTTGGAGGAAGGGTGCTTTTCAAAAATGGCAAACACACAGGTAGAGTGATCTCGGCCACAGTATTGTTTCCTTGATTACACATTGTGTACTGCCTGTAGTTTTTGTCAGAAAATGATGTTGTGAGTCCCCCTGCATGCTTTAGAGCATAACTTTGCCGAATGGGTACAGTATGTACCCAGTCCATACTCATTCCCTTCAGTCATTCCATACCCCTTTAGCTGGGAAGGTTGAAACCAATCAGTGATAGGTCGAATACCAACCCAAAACAGAGGCATAGCTATCGGCCTTTTTGGAGGTGAATTTCTCCATAAATCATGTGTCCGCCGCATGGGGTAATGCCAAAATCAATACAGAATTTAAGACAGTGAAACCAGCAGATTGGCAATATCGCAGATCGCCCCAGAACTGGAAGACTGAGGGTTACAACCGCTAGACAAGATCGTTATTTAACAAACGCTACATTGCGTAGGATGACGTCCAGGAGTGATGTGAATCAGGGCCACACATAAGTCTAACCTCGTCCCTGTTAAGGAGAATCTGAATGTAGGAGCCCAGAACATTTGTGGGACGAACTGAAGAGAGCTGTTTATCATCGTGTCGATGACCACACCATGCTCGGTGACATGCACTGTCTGTTACAGGACGAATGGAGGAACATTCCAAAGCGTAGAATCGCCCCGATGCCAGCAGGTTATCCCGCGACACGGTGGCTACACGCAATATTGATTCATTGAACAATATCTCATTGTTATCTTTTTTGTCATTTTTAAAATCTACCCCACTCCCATTCAATAGATGCTCAGTCAGCCGTAACACCACACACATGGATGTCCTTCACGTGGGTTGTGTCTCTATATCTCCAATAAGCATTTGTGACAAGTTTCATCAAAATCCACCAAATATCTCCGAAAATATTACATATTATATTATGGGGGGACTTTCTTTTTTTGATGTGTTTATATGTAAAGAGCAAATAAATGATAAACATGAGTCTACACTCTATGTTATACAATGTTGTCCGATCATTCGATATTAGAGGTTTGCCTCAGACTATATATCCAATCATCAGACCATCGAATGCTCCGACTATAACGCACTGGCGGCAGTACATGTATCATCGTAAAGAGATTATATAAAGGCACATGCCATACTACTGTGGTATACATGTACCATATACACATATATAGTCTCTTTTCGAATTAGAATAGAAATATAATGCTGGTTCGTTTCCAGTGGTATATATGCATGGCATTTAAAATCGGTGACTTATTCCCAGTTCCTTATTCCTTATTCGGAAATATTCAATCTTTACCAAATAAATGGTGAGGTAAGGTAAGGTGGCCCAACCCAAACTATACCATAAAAACTGAAAAACTCACCCCTCTAGCCCGTACGGTTGCCACAGGAGCTGTTGGCAACCATAGACGTTCTGGTATTTATGAACCGATTTTGACCAAATAAACAGCGCGTTAGGGTGGCCCACCCCAAAATATACTATAAAACCCGAAAACCGCATCCCCCTAAACCGTGCGGTTGCCACAGGAGGTGCCCAAAATGACAGCCATAGCCGTTTGGGTATTTATGAACTGATTTTGACAAAATAAGCGACGCGTTAGGGTGACCCACGCCAAATTATACTATGAAAACCGCATCCCTCTAGCCCGTGCGGTTGCCACATGAGGTTGGCGAAATGGCAACCACCGCTGTTTTTGGTATTTTTGAACCAATTTTGACCAAATAGACGACGCGTTAGGGCGGCCCACCCCAAATTATACTATAAAACCCAAAAACCGCATCCCCTAGCCCGTGCTGTTACCACAGGAGGTGCCCATCTAGCCCATGCGGTTGACATATGAGGTGGCCAAAATGGCAACCATAGACGTTCTTGTATTTATGACCGATGTTGACCAGATAAATGATGCGATAGGGTGGCCCACCCCAAAATATACTATAAAAACAAAAATGAAAGTGTCAATGACACTGTAGCTCAACTTAGGTAGGGGAATCATTTTATGGTTGACAGTAAATGGAGGAATTAGGAAAGGTGCTAATTGAAAAGTAAGACAAGATGTAAATGAGATCGGTCTATAACCCATGCTAACGGATTTTGTAGAAGTATTTAGTCATACAAAGATTGGCCATATGTTTTTGCCGAATGACCCAAAAATGACTCGTTCCCATCAAGAGGTCACCCCGATGATCCATATGAAGTTTGATGATGATCAGATCAGGGATCTGGTATGAAGATGGCCACCAGCAGCCATGTTTTTTGGCCGAATAACCCCAAAATGGCTCGTTCCCATCTACATGTCAATGTCAACATTCATGACATATTTTATGATGATCATACAAACAGTACGGCCTGTAGCCCGCGCCAATGGGTTCAAATTTGAAATCCAAGATGGCCACCAGCGGCCATGTTTTTTGGCCGAATGACCCCAAAATGACTCGTTCCCATCTACATGTCAATGTCAACATTCGTGACAAATTTCATAAAGATCAGACCAAAGATACGACTGACTCGTTCCCATCTACATGTAAATGTCAACATTCATAACAAATTTTATGATGATCACACAAACAGTACGGCCTGTAGCCTGCGCCAATGGATTCAATTTTGAAATCCAAGATGGCCACCAGCGGCCATGTTTTTTGGCCAAATAACCCCAAAATGACTCGTTCCCATCTACATGTAAATGTCAACATTCATGACATATTTTATGATGATCAGACAAACAGTACGGCCTGTAGCCCGCGCCAATGGATTCAAATTTGAAATCCAAGATGGCCACCAGCGGCCATGTTTTTTGGCCAAATGACCCTAAAATGACTCGTTCCCATCTACATGTCAATGACAAATTTCATAAAGATCAGACCAAAGATACGACCTGAAGCCCGCGCCAAAGTATTTAGTGATGCAAAGAGTAAAATCCAAGATGGCTGATGGTGGCCATGTTTTTTGGCCAAATGACCCCAAAATGACTCGTTCCCATCTAGAGGTCGCCCCGATGATCCATATGAAGTTTGGTGATCATCGGATCAGAGAAGTGGTCTGTAGGATGTGTCAAAGGATTTAGTGATGCAAAGAGTAAAATCCAAGATGGCCACCAGCGGCCATGTTTTTTGGCCGAATGACCCCAAAATAACTCGTTCCCATCTACATGTCAATGTCAACATTCATGACAAATTTCATAAAGATCAGACCAAAGATACGACCTGTATCCCGCGCCAAAGTATTTAGTGATGCAAAGAGTAAAATCCAAGATGGCTGATGGTGGCCATGTTTTTTGGCCAAATGACCCCAAAATGACTTTTCCCATCTAGAGGTCGCCCCGATGATCCATATGAAGTTTGGTGATCATCGGATCAGAGAAGTGGTCTGTAGGATGTGTCAAAGGATTTAGTGATGCAAAGAGTAAAATCCAAGATGGCTGCTGGCGGCCATGTTTTTTGGCCGAATGATCCTAAAATGACTCGTTCCCATCTACATGTAAATGTCAACATTTTGGACATATTTTATGATGATCAGATCAAAGATACGACTTGTAGCCCGCGCCAAAGTATTTAGTGACGCAAAGAGTAAAATCCAAGATGGCTGATGGCGGCCATGTTTTTATGCCAAATGACCCTAAAATCACTCGTTCCCATCGAGAGGTCGCTCCGATGATCCATATGAAGTTTGGTGATGATCGGATCAGAGATGTGGTCTGTAGGATGTGTCAAAGGATTTAGTGAATCAAAGAGTAAAATCCAAGATGGCTGATGGCGGCCATGTTTTTTGGCCAAATGACCCCAAAATTACTCGTTCCCATCTAGAGGTCGCCCCGATGATCCATATGAAGTTTGGTGATGATCGGATCAGAAAAGTGGTCTGTAGGATGTGTCAAAGGATTTAGTGATGCAACGAGTAAAATCCAAGATGCCACCAGCGGCCATTTTTTTGGTCGAATGACTCCAAAATGACTCGTTCCCATCTACATGTCAATGTCAACATTCATGACAAATTTCATAAAGATCAGACCAAAGATACGACCTGTAGCCCGCGCCAAAGGAAATTGTTGACGGACACACAAACATACGGACGCCAAGCCATGGCAATAGCTCAAACTTACAAAGTAAGTTGAGCTAAAAACGCATCCCTCTAGCCCATGAGGTTGCCACAGGAGGTGGCCAAAAAGAATGTCAATGGTTGCCATATTGGCAACCTCGTGTGGCAACTGCATGGGCTAGAGGGGGCAGTTTTCAGATTTTATAGTATAATTTATCGTTTATTTGGTCAAAATCGGTTAATTACCAAATCGACTATGGCTGCCATTTTGAGTATAATTTGGGGGTGGGCAACCCTAACACATCGTTTATTTGGTCATACTCTGTTCAGAAATACCAGAATGTCTATGGTTGGCATTTTGGCCACCTTATGTGGCAACCACATGGGCTAGATGTGTGTGGTTTTGGTTTTATAGTATAATTTGGGGTGGGCCAATATACCGCGTCGTTTATTTTGTCAAAATCGGTTCTTAAATACCAAAACGTCTATGGTTGCCATTTTGGCAACCGGACGGGCTAGAGGGGTGCGTTTCGGTTTTTAAGTTAAATTTTGGTGGGCCACCCTACCGCGTCGTTTATTTGGTCAAAATCGGTTCATAAATACCAAAACGGCTATCGTTGCCATTTTGGCCACCTCATGTGGCAACAGCACGGGCTAGAGGTGTACGGTTTTTGGTTTTTATAGTTAAATTTGGGGTAGGCCACCTTACCGCGTCGTTTGTTTGGTAAAAATCGGTTCATAAATACCAAAACGGCTGACATTGCCATTTTGGTCACCTCCTGTGGCAACCGCACGGGTTAGAGGAATGCTGTTTTTGGTTTTTATTATATAATTTGGGTGGGCCACAATCATGAAGGGTGACACAAGTATGAATATGGTGCGATTCAGGTCTGGATTCCTATTATGAAAATTAGGATTTTGTGTTCCATAATTATCATTTTAGATAAAAAGTTATAAAAGCTTTTATTTAAGAAGGAAAAGCAGGTATAAGAGTTAGCGATGTTGATTGAAGTAAAACCAAATAGAATGGACGATTCCAAACTGAGAAGGAAGTGAAGTCAGTATTTCGCACGTAATTTGAAGTTAAAATATATCACAGTCCGTGCTAAGCGATAACGATCAGTTAATAGTTTTATGGAAAGATGGTCAGAGGCATTGAGAGGGCGTGGCTCCGTTGTCAAGTTTTAATATTTAGGGTTGTTAGTTCAATGTATTAGAAACATTAGAAACATGTGTAATATAATATTTTTATAACTGCTACAATAGCCTTGAAACTAGGGCCCTGCGAATCGGGACATTTTCATTTCGAATCGAATCAGCCAAGTGATTCCGAATCGAATTGAATTTCAAATCGAATCATTGCATCAGTGGTATCAAGAGTGAAGATATAGATATCACTGGACTGAGTGGCTGTACCGGTATCAATTTGCTCACTTGGTAACGAAGATAAGTATTAAGTGTGCATTTGTTGTGTCCATCTCTGCTATAAAATAATGAAACAGCCAGTAAGCAATCACATTCACACAGCAGAAGTTCGACATATATGAAATTTTGCTTAGATAAGTTACATCAGTCGTGCAATGATTCGGTGGTCTATAAAGCATAGCTCAGTTTATAACAGTGTTTGTGCATGTAGTCTTTCATTCGCTTCATAATCTGTCTTCGAGAAAAAGCAAAGGTGTCCGTTGAGAATGGTGCCAATGATTCGTTACAATTCGAATCAGGACAGCTGATTTTGAATCGAATCATACAAAAGATTCCGAATCACATCGAATCGAATTGATTCGCAGGGCCCTACATTAAACTTTATATATATCGCCTCGGTTATTAACCCTTTAAAGAGCCCCACATAGACTGTAGCAGACGACACCCTGTAGTGCATGCTTCCATCTGTGTGAGGCTCCCTGTGGGTTAAACTTGAAACTTTTTGGCCCAATGAAATTTTCGTTGGCCATTTTCCAAAATAAATGGCCGCCAACAGCAAGAACCCTGTTTCCATGTGAATATATTTCACATATAATTTATTTATAATCTATTTTTATCAAGGCTCAAAATAAGTGGCCAGTCACGGTCATTGTCTGACGAAAAAAAGCTTATGTCCAGTGCACTTCTGTATCTGTCGGACATTTTGTCCAATGCAAATTTTAAAACAATCTGTATCTGTTTGGGTACATCCAAGGAGCCATTACTGGCCAAATCGGACATTGAACGTAAAAAATAGTTCTTTTTTAATTTCAGATCAATTCAGAGTTAGTGCAATTATTTGTATGTATTAATCGACGGAATGTTTTTGAACTTTTGAAAACTAAAACAACTTGGGTTTTTCCTGGGTGGAGATTGGACGCTCACTAACTCACTCATTGACGATTAATAAGTTGATTGGAAATTTAAATATGGTCTCATTCAGTACATCTGAAAATTTGACAGGCACCATTTTGAAATGACCAACACTATCCATTTGGTGCCTGTCATTTTGACAGTCATTAGAATTGTTTTTATTTTGAGCCATGATTTTGAACATATGAATAATCAGAATTTGTCCATCTTTTAAGTGGATATAATTTTCAATCACAGTTGTTGGAAATTCTTATCACAAGCGGCCAGTAAATAAATTCACATGCCATTCAGCTGTGCAATTACTTTAAAAATAATATAGGCAAGTATGGAAAGCTTCTGTGTGAGATTGACGTGTCGCCATCTGAGATTGCGAAGTCATAACCATAGTATTGCTTCTTATTAGTATAGGATGTGACCAAGCCTGAGTTTAGTGTGCCTGTCATTTGCAGAATGAGGTCCCCAGAGGGTGAATTTAGTGATGCTAGCCCGATATACCTCATTCTGCATGGCCTCATCTGCTATGGGAGACATAGACTCAGATTGAAGTTCCCAAATGGTGAATATTGTGATATGCACCCATTGGGAACCTCAGTTATGTGGGATAGCATCACTAAATTCACCTTAAGGGGACCTCATTCAGCAAATGACAGACGCACTAAACTCAGGCTTGGTTATGACTCAGATGGTGATGGTGATAGCTATTCGAATTAAGCAGTGACTGAAAGGAAGAAATGGTTTTATAAATGGAATTTTTTTTTTGCAGAAATAGGGTTTGACACTAGCGGGTGTCTCAAGTGGCCAGCTTTACATTCCTGTCTATATTATTATTAAAGGGACGGGCAGCCTTCGTTATAAGTTATAATTCAGAAATAACATTATCAAATTATGATAATTTCCTCAAGAATATACTAATACATAGCATAGCATAATGATGATATGAATGCGATATTATTCACAAAACATGTTTTGTGTCCGAAAAATACAGATCGACTGTTGTTTATATTTTCTCGCAAAAAGCGCAGTGGATTGTTTATAAGATGAGTCACGATATTGCACCATTTCCTTATTTAGATTCGTGTGCTTTACGTCAGTTGTAAACTCCAAATTTGGTGCGCTTACAACTCATAATACGACTCATCATAATATTCTTTATTTGGTATGTATTATCATATATATGTTAGGAGAAAATACTTACTGGATTAAAAAATATTCATCTCTTTGCGAGAACAATTATATTATGTAGACGTTTTCTGTCTGATCATTTCCTAATCATCGTTAACGGAGTTTTAGTGGATGTGACTATTTTAAAACCTATATCCACAGGGAAGGCCGCCCGTATCCACAGGAAAGGCCGCCCGTATCCACAGCGAAGGCCGCCCGTATCCACAGGGAAGGCCGCCCGTATCCACAGGGAAGGCCGCCGGTATCCACAGCGAGGGGAGACCGCCCATATCGTTAATGATGATATATCTCTTCCCAGAAAGTTTAATACAGATTCCGGGGTATAAAATAATAGATATCAGTCGAGTAGTTTTAACAATTAATATATATTTTATATAGTCAGTTTTCAGAGTAGGCTGGTCGTCAGAAGGTTAGACCCGGAATAAATATGTAATGAAGTCATAAATTCATAAAAACTACCACACACTTTGTGGCAAAACATTACTTCGCATGTTGCATGCACGAAATTATTATGTTTGGATGCATTCTAAAACCAGAACTTTAAAGACTTAAGTCATTAGGTTTAATCCCACCCATCAGATGGATTTGTTTTAAAGATATGTGTACCTTTAATGATATTTAACAATACTTTTTTCATTTCTAGTTGGTTTTCCAATATGTTGCTTTCGTCATAGCATGGCTTGGAGTGACGGCCAATATTTCATGGCCAAAATTGCATTAGTTTCTGTCCTTGTCACTCTATTCACCCCTGTATTCTAATTTCACACAAACTGCATATATATCGATTGGAGGAGTAAGGCTTTCTGTAGATGCCTAAGAGGATATTGTTGAAAAACCAACTTGCCAAGGCTGAAAAATGAGTATTTTTAAAATTGCTGTAAAAATGTTTGCTCAATGTGTATTTTAGCGGATTTTGGATATGTTATAGAGGAGATATTCCTGCTTCAAATGACACCAAAATACCTTCATTACAAATTTATCAAGGGTATGCACCTAGTTTTGGGTTTGACGACCAGCCTAGAGCTATTTAAATAATCTTCACAAAAATGTTCAGTGCATACCAAAAGCATAACAAGAAGGACAACTCTATCTTGTTAACAGCATCCATCAAGGCAAATTGTATTTCAACTATGGATCTACCACGATCTTACGATTTCATCTGTATTTTATTCACGAAATAACTGTTTGTAGTCTTCAAATTGGGATTGTTGTTGTTGTTGTAATTGTGCCCCAGAAGAGATAGACCATCTATAAAGTGATATTTATTGGTGGATTTTGATAATAAAATTTCCAACAACTGTTCCAATAGTCATGTCAGTTGATTTCAATGTTTTATGATTATCAGTCGGTTAATGCAGTGCTCAAACCAACATTGCATGATTATTTCGAAACTGCTAGTGTTGTGAAACTGCTAAAAGCATCAATGGATTTAAAGATGCATAATCCGAATTACAGTAATGCCCTAAATAATCGACTCCTTAACCACAGCAGAATTATGGGTAATTTTTCAGGATTTAGTTGGAAATATGGCTTGTTGCCATTCATTGGAAAGCCTTCACTCTCAATTACCCATAAATCTGCTGTGATTAAGGAGTCGATTATTTAGAGCAATTATGTAACAATTACTATTTCTTTGGCTTCGGGGGTAAAAGATATTTGATTCGAGTGGAGGAAACCACCCATCAAAGCTCAGAGTGATCAGATAGCGATTTTTGAAATCTATTACTTTTCACCATCCGTACTTTTTAGTGGCCTGGTAAAAAAAGTCGACGAGAAGACGGTCTCGAACCAAGTTGCAGATGAAGATGGATAACTCTAAAATCACGTTAGATATTTCATTTCATTTCGTTGAACAAAATGTTGATAAATAACTTGACTGGTCCCCGGACTATAAACCTTGCCATCGCTCTGCTTTTATAGACCGGTACGACTATCACCATTGTGTTGATCTCCGGTCAGAATTCTGACCGGGACTAAAATAGAACAGTGCAAGCTGATTGGCTGAAGTGATTTGTGTGTTGTGTTCAAAGACCCACATTTTACTAGATTCTGCCAATCTCTGGTGGGAAAAATTATCAAAACATATTATTTTTGATATCCTACTTAGTATTTATGAATAGATATTTATAAATATGTAAACTATTTTCGCACAGACATGGGCACTATGGCCCACTGGGCCATAGTGCCCATGTCTGGGGGGATACTGGGCCATAGTGCCCATGTCTGGGGGGATACTGGGCCATAGTGCCCATGTCTGGGGGGTACTGGGCCATAGTGCCCATGTCTGGGGGTACTGGGCCATAGTGCCCATGTCTGGGGGGTACTGGGTCATAGTTCCCACCCTGAGGATAGATGTTCCTGTCATTGATGTGACATTTCTGATCGAAAAAATGAAAATGGACTTAGACATTTTTTCATTACTAATTTAAAGTTTGTATAATTCTGACCAGAGATGACACATCGACACGAACAGAATCAATTGGTGGGGATCCTACAGTGAAAACGATTTTGTTGAAATTTATCATTTATTTTTCAAACACAAGAACAAGAACAATGAACAATAATATATTATTATACATCAATAATATTAACAAAGAACAATAATTTATGTACAAAACAAGGTCTCAGATTTGAAGAAACTTAATTGAACATCCTACAACATCCTACAACATCCTACGCTGAATCAATAACAAAAGAGTCTATTTTTTGTGGAGTTGTTGACACATTCGTTGTTATCTGGTCGTCGTCTTCTTTGCGTTGTATGTGTATCAGCCGTCGATGTGCTGGTGAAGTTTAATTCAACAGCAAATTTGCTTTTCTGTATAATCGACCATAGTGTTTTCCAAACCATCGAACTATTGTTCTGTCATTCTTGAAGAAATCCCGAGAATTGAATAATCTTTTCATCCTCTTTCCTTTCATCATGTGGTGGAGTGCGAATATACAATATAATCCACACACATTTGTCGCACGATGTTGATATCGTGTTGTATTCATAGTCCATGCTGATGAGTTCCTTTTTATGAATGGTAACATATATCGTCTCGGTGGTGGTAGTCCAAAGAGTCGAAGTATACAGCTGATCTTCCCTTGAATAACATCAAGGTCCAGTGTTCTCCTGGCTGGTCCGATGAGTGCGTGTTCACAATATATGCTTGAATATGTTGTGGTTTCTTCTCTGGTAACTGATCTCTAGCACAAACATATGTGTTAAGTTTACACAACCAGGAATTGTCCAGAATATATTGAAGTTCAGCTGTCTGCATCGTTGTAATTCTCTTTGACTCGCTGTGACCACATCAGAGTCCACTCTGCGTCGAATTTTTTGCGGTTGAGCTCCAAACTGTTTCTCAGATGATCCCACATGATGAATGCTTCGAACTTCTCCTTGCAGTGTGGGTTTAACCCTATCAGCTTCGGGAACCATCTTTCCATAACATTGTATATGTCAAGTTTAATCAGTGCTAAGTCGATAAACTGGTTTGTCCAATCATCAGTTGTAGAGACAAACACAGAAAATGTTCACGTTGACTAGGATGTTCTATTTTACATCCTTCACAGTTTGCTGACACTTCCTTGCGAATAAGTTCTTGTAGTTCTTCAATCATAGCGTTGTTGAGTGTGTCCAAGATCAGGTTCCATCTCGGAGCAAAGTTTTGTGAACGTTGGTATTCTTCATAGTAGTTCCATAGCTGTGATGTGAATCCATCCTAATAGTCAGTAAGCACTTCTCTCAAAGCTGTGATCTCTATTTCACTGTCAAATTCAGCATACACCAAAACGTTGACGGCTGTAGTGAGAGCTGTCAAGAACTGAAGCTCCAAACGCAGGTTCCCTGTCTTTATAGGATGTAGATGCCCCTCGTCGCTTCCTTGGTCCGGTGTCAAGTCGAAACCCCACAAACAATAACCATTCATATATTTTTTTAAATTAATGCCAATTGATTTGTTAACACCAAACATTCCTAAAGATTGATACAAAGATAAATATGATCTGAGACATTGTTTTGTTGCGAAGTTTGGTTCAAATGGACGGTTATGTATTGTATGACCGTCTTGACTAACTTCCAATTTATTCAAACTGAAATGTTTGAAGTGGAATGGATTGGTACCCAAATCTCCATTCATATCTTTATTTTCGACCAACGCAATAAAAATTCTCTTTGGTAATTGTCCTTGAAATAAGTGGTCTTCAATTTTTTATCTAATTCCAGTACTAATTGTGAAAGTTTTTATTTCTACTCGTCTGATAGGTATTTTCATTTTTGACTGGACAATTTCTTGATTTAATTTATTTGAGACCGCTAGAAAGAGACTAACTGTTCTCACATGGAACACTGCTGATTCGAAAACAATTTGTCCATCCTCGGCGCCAATGAGGCAAAATTTTGATGGTGATCTGTTTAATCTGATACGAATATCAATTCCATTTGGTAAATATTTTTCTTGAAGAAACAGATCAGTGTGTAAGCGTCCACATAGTTCAACAATTTTACTACCACCGATCAAACTTTCTCTAGAAGTTAATCCAGCATTAGTACCACCTTTGGTACTCTCTTCAAAATGTTCTGCTGTATCGCCATACCACATTTCTAAATTTGCTAATTGATTATCTTTATATTCTGGAGAGTATCCCAACAGATTTTCGAAATATGCTCGGTATGGGTAAGTGTCAGAATTCGAAGTTATCAATTTGTTGTTCAAGTAAACATCGATACTGCTGAACATACTATGAAAGAAATTGTTAACAGGTGCTAATTCCGTACCAGCCCCCAAATTAGTTCCATCTTTTTTTGTAATTTTGAATTTCACATAAAGATAAGATTGATTAATATCTGTCCACTTTTCGGTTTGAGATGGTATGACAAACTCTATCGGAGCAGAATTATTCAGCGGTGCAATCGGATGATTTTCGATCCACTGCGATTCTGACATTGTAGCCACCGTTGGTGGAACATGTGTTATATCAAGTTCCGATTTATTGCATTCGCATGATCCATTTACCATTTGTGCCATGATTAATCAAAAATATCAAGAGCTCGACTGCTAGGATGTTTTTTCGACTGACTTTTTCGGCGTTTGACAGCTGAATGATTCATTTTTGAATTCGCTACTCTTTTTCTAGGTTTTTGTCTCGAGTTCAAAATTTGATTTTTAGCTTGTGTGCCAAAAGATTTTAAAGCTTTTTTACCTTCAGACATCAACGCTTCTTTCGGACTTTTACCTTGATTAATAATTTCATCTGCAACACCAAAAGTGTGTTTTTTCGCAAGTTGTAAAGCTGTCCGACCAATCGGTTTTAGAAATGGTACAGCAGATCTCATAAGTGATTTGAAAATTGAACCAATACCGTTACCATATTGCCGTGGTACGCCTCTATACACGGGGAACATTGTTTTTAGAATTCCTCTCGTTTTCTGAAATGCAGCTTCGCCAAAGACTTACCACCAATAAACTGAATTGATTTTCCTGTGTCGCCACTTATATTTACACTAATTTTGTCAAAGTATGACTTTGAAACTGGAACATAATGTAAATTTAAAAATTCATGTTTTACATGTAATCCGTCGATATCTCTTTTAATTCTGAAAGAAACAACTCGTAAAATTTGTACTTCAACATTTCCAACAATTGTGAAATCGGCAATATCAGAATAAACAAACATTTGATTATGACCAACAAACAAATCTACACCAAACGGAAATCTACTATTTGAATAAAAATCTTCAGAAGCGTTTTCAGTTTTGTAACCCAACTTGTGCAAAAGACATTGTGGTAATTCAATTCCTAGTTTTGGGATACTTAAACTCTTGCGAATAATTTTCACACGTTTTGTAACTTTTGAGTACTTGATGTGAAATCCGTATTCGTTTTGCAATGCTTCTCCAAGTGTTTCATCAATTACATCTTGCATTGTATCAAGTAAATCTGTCGCAGAGGTATGCGAACCTTCTCGTATCTGTATTTCAAGTGCATGAACGTCATCAGGTCTCTTAAACATCTTTTCTTCAAAACGATTTTGAAGAACAGACAGTATTATTGCATCAGTTGTAATCAAATTGAATTTACACGAATCCCCTGTAACATTGTATGTTTCTGAAGGTGTTATCAGTTCGACTAATGCAACTCCCATTTTCTTTATCAATTTGAATTGGTTTTGGTAATTGTACAGTAAAACAACATTGAGTATTGTTTGGATACATTACCATTGAACTGTCGCTCGGAATTGTAATGTAGAAAGAATTCATACTTTCAAAATTTCTGTCGACTGATTTTTCAAATATTTCAAACGCGGTGTTGGTAAAATGTATCCCAAAGAACTACTGAGTAAAATTAACCACAGTTCGTTATTTTCACTTTGTAAACTTAAATGAACAATTGCTGTAGCGATTATACCAACAATTATAATAATTTGTGTAAAATATGTTACTTGATTTTTTGCAATTTTTTCTCCACAGATTTGAAATTGTGATGGAGCATCCAGATCAACTGAACCATTTTGAGACATGTTAAAAGTTTTATACCAAATTTGTGGCAGGAATCCAACTGTCAAATTTTTTAGGATAACCAGCCCAATGAACTTTAATTTCTCTAACTGATTTACCAGCAACTTTTCTTGAACGTTTACCAACAACTGATTCAATTTCGTAAACTTTATTATCTTTTATATGTTGAATTTCTTTACCATAAAATGATCCTGCGATGTTTTCACCATCTAAATCTACTAATTTGTAAGTTAATGGTGTACTTTTACAAACTCTACTAATTTTGAAAATTTCTTTTGTCCAATTTGGAAGATATCCTTTATCAAAAGTTCTCTTTGTTTTATTTATTCTAACAAAATCTCCAACTTTCAAGATCTTATCTTTTTTCGTTTTTAACTTTCCATAAAGATTTCTGGAAACTTCAATTTCATTTTCTCGAGTTACTAAAACTGGTGCCATCTTAATACTTCTATGAAAACTTTTGTTGTAAGAATTCACAAAATCGTGCAAAACATCATTGTATTTCAAAGTTTGATTATGTGTAAAATATTTCCACATCTTTGTTTTCAATGTCCGTTGAAAACGTTCAACTATACTTGCTTTTGTCTCTGGATTCTCTGTTGTGAAAAAATGAATTTTCTTAGATTTCAAAAATTGTAAAAATAATTTATTTTTGAATTCTGAACCTTTGTCAGATTGAAATGAAACTGGTTTTCGTTTTGATGATTTGAGAATTTTCTGAAATGTTTTAACTAAAGTTTTACCAGTTTTATCTTTAATTTTTTCAACCCATGCAAATTTTGAGAACACATCAATAACACAAAGTAAATATCTGTAATTGTCATTGTGCTTTTGCAAAGTTTGCAAATCTGCCAAATCAGCTTGCCACTGAATATCAATTCCTGCAACAATAGTTTTACGTCTGCGAAATTTCCGAACAATTGGTTTGTGCAAAGTGTATGTTTTTTGCCATTGTAACCATTTTTTAACATCTGAAAGTTTAATTTTGTTATTTGTTTCTTTCGCATTTTTAAAAAGTTGATTTGCTCCACTGAAACCACCAACTTCTTTTGGATTGTAGTAAATTTCAGTTAGAAGTTTGTCAAATTTTATGAAAGTGGGGACCATCCTTTCAAAATAGATTTTCTGGTTTCTGGTGTGAAAATATCAACTGAACGTTTTCTTGACTTGCCACTGCTAGGAGTTGCATGAGGTGTATGAAACTCATCACCAGTGTGACCTTCTTTTAAATGTCTTTGTATCCACAACCATCGATTCCTGTTACCTACATAATCTTGTGGTACATTAAGTTCCCCCAATCCACGTAGGAATGTTTCATAACCAACTGGGTCAAAACCTTTTCGGTGACGAATAACATCGTTTATCAAATCAATTATATTTGATCCAGTAACTGTTTCTGTTCCATAAATTAATTGTCCACGATCATCCCATCTAAGTTTAGGATTAGTTGACAACAATGTTAAAATTTGTTGTGCTTTACCACGAAGTTTAGATGGTACACTTTCCAATATATGGTCACTCATTTTCCCAAAGTTTTCAGATAACTTTTGTTCAGGTAAACTGAATTTTGAATTTAAAGATTTTTGTGAAGTTTTCAATTTGTACAAATTTTCTCCAAATAACTGTGACTTTTCTGATTCAGAAATATTTTTATCATAAACTGATTTCAATTCTTTGTAAGAATCTGAAACATTTGAAATTGCAGGATCAGGAGGTAATTGAGGTTTATTCATTTCTGACATTTCCCATTGTTTGAAATCTTCCAACGTTCTGAATGGTACAATAACCATTTTCTTCATATTTATTTGAGATTTAGTTTTTACAAAATATTTTTAACAACTGCACCTAATGTTTTGCTAATCAATGGAGCAAGAAATAATAATGGTAAAAAGCCACCTTTTTGATTCAAAATTTTCTTCTTTTGTTGCAAAGGTTTGTTCTTGTCTGCAAGATATCTGATATGTTTACGCTTCGAATGTAACTTGCGGTTCTGAGCTTCATTCAGTTTTACATTACCTTTTAAAAGATTTTGACAACATTCTGAAATGCAATCCATCACTTGTTTCGGAGCATCGTTGATCATTTTCTTTTTATATGCAGATGGAACTTTACTCATTGCAACAATCAACTCCCCATATTTTTTTTATCAGCGGTACTTTCCGGCTCTTAGTTTTTGAAGGCATCTTCACAGTCTAAGTAGTTGTCTCAAAATGAGCAGAAAAATTATATGTTTCATCTTTTATCTTTTCTGATTGAACCATTCTAAAGCTTCGAATGCCGATTTCGATGCATCAGACAACGGCATAAATTTAGAAAATTCAAGATCAATAACTGTTTTTTTTTGTAACGGTTGATGTTGAGGGTTCTGCTGAGAAGGTATAGGTGTAAATTTAGAATGTTGATTTTGTTGAGTTTGCATCGGTGTAAACTTTGAATGATTTAGAGAAAGCTTTGTTTTACGTTTAGATTCTTTTTGATTACCCCTTTGTTGTGTTTGCATCAGTGTAATCTTTGAACGTTTTGGAGAAACCTTTGATTTACTTTTAGATTGTCTACCAGTTTGTTCACATGAATTTTTCAAAAGACTTCTAATTAAAACTCCTCCAAGGAACCCACTACCACCTCGTTGTAAAATTAATTTGCGTTTTGTTTCCATATCAGTTGATCGATCAGAGATTTTTTTAAGAACATTTTTATTTCTCTGAAAAAACTTTTTTGTCTGTGATGGTAATTTCCAATCATTTTCAAGAAATAATTCAGCTGCAAAAGTGAAGAAATTTATAATTTGTGACAGTTCATCATGACTAAACATCTCGGTGGACGACATGGTTCTAAAATGAAAAAAGTAACAACAACTGAATTTATACTTTTGAATAAATGACAGGACCTCGGTCATTAGCTGTCAACCATTTATGGAATATATCAGTTCTAATTCGCAAATAATTTTCTGTTCTAGGATGAAAATCTACTAAAATATATCCATGATTTATTGAAGTTGCATCTTCGTATGCTTGTTTCAAATGATTGGTTTGCATTTGATGAGCCAAAACGTTTATTTGATTTTTATCTCGAACGCTTTGAAATAAAACCATGTAGTGTGCATTCAAACTTATAGTTCTGCTACTTTTTGATTTTTGGAACATGTTTTGAGTAATGTAAATTATTGAAGCATTTCGATGATGACCTTTTCTAGTAAACCAACGCATTATTTTGTCTTCATTTTGTTCCCCCATCATGTCATCGAAAACAACAAGATGAGGAAATGATTTATCTGATACAATTTCCTCATCATCGTCTGGAATACCATCGATAAACTCAACGTTATCAATTTCTTTTATACGATTGTATGTGTCTTGCCATTCTTTGTAACACCAAACTATTTTCTTTGGTGGTGTTTGGAATAAATCGTGTTTAAATTCAATAACTTTTTTAACAAATTCTGTTTTACCTGATCCACTAGGTCCGCTGATAAAGAAATTACACGGATGTTGGAAAAGTAAAGATTCTTCCATGTTGTCACTTTGATGTCTAATCAGAGAGTGAACTTAACGACGTGTGAATTTAGTTCTTAAAGAGAAATCTCCATAGCTGTAAAAATTTCCATACATTTCAATAATCCAATTATTATAGTCTTCTATTCTTCTGTTTGTTCTGTAAACAAAAAAATCATTTCCTATAATGTTTTGAATTTTTGCATATGTTGACATTTTTTTTGTTAACAAATACCCATAGATCCTAGGAACTGATTTAAAGGTTCCCCCAGCAAGAGGGTAATTATCTTCATACTTTGTATAATGAATATAGTCATGTTCATCAAAAGTTCCTAAATCTAAATCTAAATCTAAATGGTGTTGATCGCCACCAAATATCCAAAATCAGATATTCTTTCAATGAGAAAAAATGTTTTGAATTTAATAAATGATTTAATATATTTTTGAGAGAAATGAGAAAATATACTTGTCTCAAGATAGTCCAATCTCTGTAAACATTCGTCGACATCACAGCATCGTAGTATTGCTTTCTTTTCTCTTTCAAACCAGACTTCTTGTAATTCCTTCTTTATCTCTGGAATAATAAGTGTTGACTGTGCCACCAAATATCCATAAATCTTCTCAGCAATTTCTGGAGGTACTACTCCTGTCAACATCTTGACATGAAATGACTCAACATCTCCATCCGTATGGATATGTGTGAATACCATTGACGAGTTTTCGTTTTGTGTACACCGATCTGAAAGTTTTGGTTTGACACTCACTAATTAGTTGATGGTTCTTTTGTCTTTTAATTCTGGAAGGATACTCAACAACAGTTTTGAAATTTTCACGATCATTAACACATTGTACCATTGTTTCAAAATTAACTTTTTGACTTGTGCTGTAATCAAGAGTGATACCTTTTACCTTACATTTGGTGTATCTTCTCCCATCTTTGATGTATTCATATCCGTAGTTCTTTGGCCCAAGTCCAACAAATTTGACAATCTTTGCATCTGGATGTTCGTCGCTCCATTTCCCCAATCTTCCTTCGATAGTTTTGATGTTCTTCTTTGATGGATCACTGACATACATGCAGCTGTCTGTATCAAAATACAGCACTCTATCTCCAAGTTTTTTTAAAACTTTATACAATTGTAATCTTGCATACGCTGTAACAAAAGAAGCAACAACAACATTTGCTGAATGATGAGGTTCGATATTATCTAAAATATCAACATAATTTACCAGAATGAATTTGTCACCATCAAGAAGTGTAACATTTTGAACAATTATATTGTTACTAGTAAGCAATTCAAAATAACGTGATGGCTTATCCACATACTCTGTTTTTGACATAAGATTTCTTTGTGCATTCTTACCCCATATACAATTAATCATAATTTTAGATATTTGGCGTTTTCCTGGATTCTTCTCGATGTTCTCCAATTTTATACCCTCAGCTGCATAATAATCCTGTACAAACTTTTGCTTCTGTTCTTCTGTCTCAACACCAAATGGATAACCACTACATTCCTGTTTGATATTTAGATGTTTGTCGATATAGGATTTGTATATTTCATCTGTCCAATCTGTCCAATGCCAAATTTGGTACACATCAAGTATTTTGTAGCCAACATCATTGCTTTGAATAATTCTGGCGTGGTCCACACTCCAGTTATAGCTCGATCTTCTTCTGAATGGTTACATGTCTCGTCCTCATTGATGGCACAAGTGTTGCACGAAGTAAAAACCATTTTCTTGTTACAATGAATCGGTAGAACTGGAATATACAATTTCGATGGTGGTAAAATTGTACATTTAACAAGCCCCGCATAGTCTCTAATGTGTTCTTGATCGATCTGCTCTTGGCTCAAAATTTCTGGATGTCCAACAGGGTAGAATTTATATTTGTTGCAATATGGATACAACGAACACACATCGATGAACTTGATTTCTTTTGTGGAATCTTGATCAATTTCCTCGTACAATTTGATGGCATTTGTACGTCCACCAAACAATGCTTCTCTTGGCAAAATGGGGTCTCGATGTTTGTAGAAAGATTCCATTTGTTGTTTGAATTTCACATCCGATTTCATTCTTTCGTCGATCTGATGCTCCCAAATTGATTCAACTCTGTAACCAAGACTTTCCAGTTCATCTTTCTTCTGTTGAGTTCTTGTATATAATTCTTCCATGGTGAGCATCGTATAGGGATTCTTGTATTGTCTGTTGTTGTAACATTTTGGACATCCATGAAACAGACATCCATTCATCTCAAAAACTGTTCTTGTGGCTTCCTCATATCCATCGACGTAGTGTCCACCAATCTTGATTTCTCCTCCATTCAAAGCATGCTTGATTGTTATCATACGTGACAATGATATATGTTGAAGCCAACGTATCGCTTTCATGGAATAGTTTTTAGCACATGGGTATCCACCATCTGGAATGATTCCAATTGTTTTCTCTGGCATTGAATTCTTCCTCCATGCCAAATTGCAAACTTGCGCCAATGTTATTGACTCAATGAACGGGTCAATCTGTTCTGTTTCCAATATGTATTTCCTGAATTTTCCACATCCACGGCGAAGAATATCCACGTCTGATTTGCAGTACTTCTCCATCTCTTCTTGGAAGTTGAATATCACGTAATTTTCTATTTTCTCATTGTACCATTCAAAGAATTTCTCTCGATTTTCCACGCTCATCATGTCTGGTTTGTAGTAATCAGAAGCCAAGTAATGTCCAATGTAATTTTGAAACTTTGGTGAATTCGCCCAATGTGGAAAGTGTCCTTTCGCCATCTCATTCAGCTGAAAAGTTTGTGGAAACTTTGAAAGCGGCATCATCAGAAAACTCAGAGAATCAATAACTTTCACGCTGTTGCATTTTAAACTGAGAATCTTGTTTCCATTCATGATCAGTTCTGGTTTATGAATTCCACTTTGTATGAGTGCTTGAAGTAGAAACTGTGCATCGTATCCCTGAGCATTATGTGCTATTGCAACACATCCTTTGTGATCTTGGTGGAATAACCAGTTTGTGAAGTCTGTTAAAACGTTGTCACCCTTGAATACAAATTCTCTGGAATCCGGTCCGCATGTTTCACATTTTTCTTCGATTGGTTTGCACATGCAATCTCCACAAGCGGTATGTGCAACACAGAAGTTTGGAATATGAACACCTGTGTCTTGTCTGCATTCAAAGTCAAAGAATACATATGGAATCTTTGCAGGTTTCTTTTCCGGTGATTCATATTTTGGAATGTAGCACCTGTGATCTGCTTCAACGATTTCTTTGCAATGTTTGCATTTCTTCAACCCCGCACATATATGTCTGCTTGATTTATTGGTGAGAATTTCTTCATCACAAATGTTGCATAGTTGAACCAAATCACATATTTTTCTTTTCTGTTTTCCTTCCGTCTTCAAATGGTTGTCGAAACAAGATTTACTTCTGAATGATCGTCGACACGTTCTACACTTCACCCAATTTGTGAAATTACACTGTGTCAATGACCAGCATGCACAAACAAATCTGCATCGATGATCGCCACGCATATGGAATCCAATGTCACAGAATTCGCAGTAGTAGCTGGTGCCTAGAAATCCTTTGATTGATGTTATGGTGTCGAAGTGATTGTTGTTGTAGTAGATGTGTACACATTTGCTCTCCGAACACATTTCTGCAGGTTCAAATAGAAATCCAGCGCCAGCAAATTCATTGTGAATTTTCACAACATATTCTGGATACAATATTTCTTGAATCTTGTGGAACTCATTGATACTGCAAACTGTATCGTGTGGAATGCCAGCACGGTTGAGTAGATTTTTTGCTGCATCTGTTTGTGCTGTGTATATTGATTGTCTTATTCTTTTCCATTTCTTTGACCAGCACGCAGATCCATCACTATCTGCCTTACACATTCCGACGACAATAGATCTTGCCATACACATAACATCATCAGCATTTTCAATCCGGACAATACTTCTTTTTACTTTTGTCAGCTTGTTCTTGTCTGCAAATGGTCCATAATGTAGTGAGTGTCGTGTACCACCTTCCGGAATATCTGTAACGAAGATTTCGAAATTGAGTGCACCGTCATGAATTGTAAAGTCTGCATTTGATTGAACCACATTTTGAATATTATCCATGAGTGTCCCACCATTCAATTCACTGGGTTTTGTGAATGGAATGAAAATGCTCATATTAAGTCCTGGATGATTTATCGTAACTCTGATTCTTGTCTTCTCATTTGCTGAACATTTCTGTTTCAAATCTTCTGTCAACTTCTCAAATATCTCTGGAATGTTTTCGATTGGATCTGTAAATTTCTCGAATTTCACACCAAATTGTCGTGATGCTGATTTAAATTTTCTGGAAAATTTCTCCGAATTCAGCTCCAATTTGAAATATTTTGTTGGATTGAACACAACACGCTCTCTAGCCAGACTTCTCTTTCTCTTCCCACCAATTTCTCTATTCTGTCTTCGACCGCGTCCAATCTGCCCATCACTAGAACTTTCTTCACTTTCTGCCCTATCAGTTTCCATATCGCTCTCTTCACTTTCTGCCTCATCAGTTTCCATATCGCTCTCTTCACTTTCTGCCTCATCAGTTTCCATATCGCTCTCTTCAATAACTGCAGGCCTTGGTCTTTTTCTAACAATATCTTCTTCGCTGGTGGCGTCGTCTGAAACAGGTCTTTTAATTCTCTTAAACATTTTTGTCTTGAGTTTTGTCAGCAAAAAATATTGCGACTGGCTTCTTCGGAGTTGAAGTGTAAAGTGTAGAATTACACCTGCTTTTATAGCTTTTATAGCATTCGCGATGAAAATGCTATAAAAGCAGATGTAATTCTACACTTTACACTTCAACTCCGAAGAAGCCAGTCGCAATATTTTTTGCTGACAAAACTCAAGACAAAAATGTTTAAGAGAATTAAAAGACCTGTTTCAGACGACGCCACCAGCGAAGAAGATATTGTTAGAAAAAGACCAAGGCCTGCAGTTATTGAAGAGAGCTATATTGAGCTACATAAAGAAGATTCAAAAAAATCTACACAACCACAGACTAGAAAAATTCAAGATAATCTTGTCGAATTGAGACAGATCTCTACCAATTTGTTTAAACTTTGTAACAAAATGCAATGGCAAGAGAAACAAGAGAAAAACAAAGCTGATAAAAATTGGAAACCGCCATATGGTTACTGTTACAAATGCGGACAAGAATCCCATTGGTCCTTCCATTGTAAAACAGATTTCGGCGACAAAAAAAATGTGAAAACTATACAAAAGTCTACAAGTAGTAACAATACAAGAACAAATGCAGATATCAAAACTGAAGAGATGCCTACAACATCAGATTTTTCCAAACAAGACCGACCTGTTGATCCTACGAATGATTCACAGAACAAATCTGAAGATAAACATCCAGAAATTGAAAATTCCAAGAAAACTTCCAAGAAAAGGAAGCTGAGACCATTCTACATTCCAAAAACAGATAAACGAATCGATACAAACATTTGAAAATTATGTTGTGTGAATAAATTATGAATTGAACAATCGTGTTTTGTTTTTTCAGCTATGAAAGAGTATCCTTTTGGGAAATGTGGGTGGCCCTGAAAAGGGCCGTTTTCTCTTTTCCAGGATTCATATGAATTCTGACAAATCAGGATATATCCCGTTGGGATTAATTGTCACAGACCAAGTAGGATTTGATCTGTGCACCGCACCAGCCTGGGCAAAGCTGTCAATCGCTGCATTGCACAGATCTTTCTTCTTGATCTGTGACAAGATCTCCACGAGATCAAGATTGCTTGATTCTTGATCACATACTTTAGGTAATGGTCGCCGGCGAGCCAAAAAATCTCTTAGCATCTGCTTCTGAACCATCTTTTGTTCAGGAGAATCCTGCCATTTCCTATATCTTTTTATTTCCGTCTCCTCTGACGAATCTCTCTTCTTCCACAACTTCTTGAAAAATTTCTTTAAAGACGGCATAATGAATGAAGTTCACTGAAAAAGTGAAAATATTTGTATACATTTGACACGGGCGACAATGAAATCACATGTCGCGTTGGCTTTAAAATTGACAAATATTTCCTGACGTTGTGTTTTTTCAGAACCAGATCAACATGCATATTTTTCTTGATCATTATTGCATAGCGATCAAACAAATGTTTTTAATTTCGTTAGATCATTATCTATTATTTGGTACACATGATTGATATATTTATTACCTCGTTAGGCAAATATGGAATGTTTTTCTAGTTTTTGGTTTTGGAATTGTACATATTTTATACATAAAAACTGAACACAAGAAACATACTGATCATTTTTCTTGATCATTGCATTTGATAACTTTACTTGGTCATCGTTTATGAACGAAGATGAATTCATATGTTAAAACATCTTAATTAATTGTATATACTATCATGAATTTAATCTATAACATATCGAAATGATGAAACTAACAGATAATGCACTGAAAAGAAACACAACGTCAGGGAACATTTGTCATTTTTAACGTCAAAGTATTATGTGCTTTCTCTACCGTCCGCGCAATCGTAATACAAGTTCAAGACGATCTTCAGACTTATTCTGCATTCAAAGATGACTGCAATCCCCGAACCCTTGATGGCGATACTGAGAGGAACGATGGGGATAACGCCGCAGATAATGTGGGACAGATACGCAAGAGAAGTGACCGCCCGTTCAAAGCTGGTCCTGCAAAAAAGAACAGCGGGGGAACAAAAGCAAAATTCGCACTCTGAGAAAATTGGGGAGTGAATTTTGATGGCGTACAAAACGGCCCTTTTCAGGGCCAAAACAAAAAACGGTCCTTTTCAGGACCAACCAATTTTTTCAAAAAGAAAAACTTTTAGCATTGCTTAAGAACTAATAATGTTCTTTGTACCCTATGTTTCGTTTTGAAAAAATCACGCCACGAATAATTTAAAACAAAATATACTTGCAAATATTTGTTGTTGAATAAAATATGAATTGAACAATCGTGTTTTGATTTTTCAGCTATGAAAGAGTAACCTTTTGGGAAATGTGTGTGGCCCTGAAAAGGGCCGTTTTAAAATTATCATCTGACTTTAACACCGTTTTGTGTTTTTCTTATATCTTGACATATCTTTCCCATGAGAACCGAGAGCTTTTGCGAATTCATCACTTTTCTCTGTATCTTTAGATTCTTTACAAGGAAGATGAAATCTGACTTTTGTCTTAGCCTTCATGATACTCTTAGGTTGTTTTTCTTTCGCCGCAAATAATTTTCTTTTTTGATCTGTTTCTGCTCTTTCGATCTCTGAACATCATGAACCTTGATTGGTATGTCTATCTCTTCTGCAACGAAATGAAGATTCACTATCACTTCTTGATGCGTTACTTGCGTTTTCACGTCAATATCCCTGCGAAGACATCTCAGTTCATCTAAAATCGCTTTTAAAATGAGTGTATCACCACCTATAGTCATTGTCGTATTAGCTTGGCCTGTTGACTGTGGTGCCGCATATGTATTCTGTGCAACAGGATTTCTGTATATCTCACTCTGAAGAAATTCTGTTAACGGATCCATCTCTTGATAGCAATGCAATGTAAGGTTGATCAAATTCGAAAATATTTGTATACATTTGACACGGGCGACAATGAAATCACATGTCGCGTTGGCGTTAAAATTGACAAATATTTCCTCAAGTTGTGTTTTTTCAGAGCCGGATCAACATGCATATTTTTCTTGATCATTATTGTATAGCGATCAAACAAATGTTTTTTATTTCGTTAGGTCATTATCTATTAGTTGGTACACATGATTGATATATTTGTTATCTCGTTAGGAAAATATGGAATGTTTTTCTAGTTTTTGTTTTTGGAATTGTACATATTTTATACATAAAACTGAACACAAGATTGTTACACGGGCGTCAATGAAATCACATGTCGCGTTGGCGTTAAAATTGACAAATATTTCCTCAAGTTGTGTTTTTTCAGAGCCGGATCAACATGCATATTTTTCTTGATCATTATTGTATAGCGATCAAACAAATGTTTTTTATTTCGTTAGATCATTATCTATTAGTTGGTACACATGATTGATATATTTGTTATCTCGTTAGGAAAATATGGAATGTTTTTCTAGTTTTTGTTTTTGGAATTGTACATATTTTATACATAAAACTGAACACAAGAAACATACTGAACATTTTTCTTGATCATTACAATTGATAACTTTACTCGGTCATCGTTTATGAACGAAGATGAATTCATATGTTAAAACATCTTAATTAATTGCATATACTATCATGAATTTAATCTATAACATATCGAAATAGTGAAACTAACAGATAATGCACTGTAAAGAAACACAACGTCAGGAAACATTTGTCATTTTTAACGTCAAAGTATTATGTGCTTTCTCTACCGCCCGCGCAATCGTGATATATGTTCAAGAACGACAGCGAACAATTTATTCTACATTCAAAGATGACTGCTGTAAACATAACAGATCTTGACGAGATAATGGGCGGTGGGGTATACTGTAAAGCAGTGTACGGTGAAGACATATCGCTATTTTGGAGGGCACTCAGCCTCGGGATTTACGGGACGACCGATGGATGGATGATTCTGAGAGATGCGGCAGTTGACCTGTACTACACAGAGAGTGACGAACCACGGCGCACACCACTTTTGGCCGAATCAAGATTGATGGTTGAATTAGCGGCGACTGTTATACAGCGACCTATCGTCATGTTTGATGCTACCAAAGGCGGGTACAAATCAACACCAAGATTCAAGTCATCAATACCTCTAGTGTGGATCCCCCACGTTTGCCACGAGTCCATTTTCATTTTTTCGATCAGAAATGTCACATCAATGACAGGAACATCTATCCTCAGGGTGGGAACTATGGCCCAGTACCCCCCAGACATGTCTGGGGGGATACTGGGCCATAGTGCCCATGTCTGGGGGGTACTGGGCCATAGTGCCCATGTCTGGGGGGTACTGGGCCATAGTGCCCATGTCTGGGGGGTACTGGGCCATAGTGCCCACCATTACTACTATGGGTATCCCAGTGTTGCTGTTGTCTCTCCGTCGTTATGTTTGGATCGATGACGCAAATGATGTCATCTACTTAAAGATGGCGATAGTCCGTACCGGTCTCTTATGGGAGGGCATGTCACGGAGCGATAGCGCCGTAGTGTTTCCTATATTAGCCAGGGACGAGTCTAATAAATAACAGGATTTAGTAAATTTTATACTATATTTAATTGTGGTTAGCATTATTAGTCTAGGCAAATATGGACATAGGTGTCGCCTGGAGAGGAAATTTATAAGACCTACATTTTTGGTTAGCATGAACGCTTAATTTTCGGAATCAATATGTTGGCTTTGTCAGATAGGCGGACTTTTTTTGCACCACGTGGTTTTATTGAGGCACCTGATGATAAAATCGGTATATTCACACCTTTTGAGAAGAGATATTCACCCAATGTTGATACCATTGAATGGGGCGATAAACATATGAAGGTAATACATGTAATCATTGAATCTCGGAATGACAGTCATGACGTCATTTGACGTCAAATAAAGTTTAGAGTGAGAAGAATATGACGATTCACACAAAGCATTGTCTTTCGTTTCTTATAAAATCATAAGTGAGATGGTTATGCCCATTTATTTTATACCATGGGAAACTACTGCCAATTAGCTACGTACTAATATATCACTTATCGCTGTTGGTCGCATTATTTTTTATCAAAGGCAGAACAATCAACCCTCCCCCTAAAGATGAGAGACGTCAGACTGTGGTGTAAGGCACACATAACGCACGATTATCTGTCAAATTGCGAAATTAAGGTAATGTCTAATATATAAGTTTCGATCGACAAAGTCGAGCGTTAAAGTAAAAATATTACATTTTGTACATCCTGACTAAATTTTTTAACAAATTTTAGATTTTTTCCCAAAAAAGATAATCTAAAATTCATTTTGTCTTCTTCCGGGAGGCAAAAATGAAAATAATATATTAAGGGGGGAGATAATTAGTGTATACGGTAATTTCGTTCTGTCTTGGTTTAAAAACTGGCCTAATAACCCAAGATGGCTGCCAATATGGTGGCCGGTATATAGGTGGGAATTGCGAAAGTTGTAAGAGCGCACGATTACTTGCCAAAATGGCTTAACTAACACAACGGCCGTTGATAAACTGCTACAGTTTTATGTAGTATATATATCCCGATCCATCGAGTAGAACATTTAAGTGAAACCGGTACACAAAGCAACTCCTGGCCCCAGTTTTTATTAAATATTTATTAGTTTAGTCCAATTAAAACTAATCGAAAACCTATTTTTGTCATCTTCAATAATGTAGCGTGGGTGGATATAATTTGTATGTACGATAATGTCATGCTGTCGGCGGTTACTACATGGCATATTAACCCCCAAGATGGCTGCCAATACGGTGACCGGTATATGGATGGAAATTGTAAAATATGTCATGTCGCTATTAACACCAACATCGCAATGCAATGTCTTATACAACCAATAGTCCTATTATATTCATATCATGTTGCATTACTAGGACGTAACAGTGGCCAGTTCTATTAAAATGACAACCAGATCAGGGGCGGATCCAGGATATTGAAATAGGGGGGCGCCATACCAGGGACTAATCTAGGTTTTAAGTATGGGCACCCTGTCAGTCCAAGGACGATATGCCGTAGGCATATCCCGATGGCCGCAGGCCAGAGGTGGGGTGGGTTTGGGAGGGGGTGTCCCCCTCCCATCAAAGGGGGGGTGTGGGGGCACTCCCCCATGAAATTTTTGAAAATCCAATGCCCTGAGAGTGAATCTGGGGCATTCAGGTGCTATTCAGGTTGGTAAATTTAGTCATAATATAGACATTTTTTTTTAATTGTTTGTGATTTTCTACTATCATTGATCTGATAGCTAAAAGTCATGACCAAACTTAATTTGTTTCTACTCTTAATCATTATACAACACGCTGAAATATTCTTTTGTTTATTAAAAGATTTGTTTCACTTTTAATGTTTCAGTTTCACCCTTTTTATACCAATATGTATATTTCCTTGAAATAAAAATATATATTCTACCTACCCTGTGTTAAAATTGTGGATGAGAGTAGAAACTCTTACACCACTGGTTTTTTGGTCGCGGCATCTTGTTTAAATATTCGCGGAAATAAACTTCTGGTTAAACTTTATATCTCTTAGTTTTAATTATAAATTCACGTTATGTTAACAAACGTACCGCGTAATCACTTACCGCGATATGCTATCGTAAATTTAACTGTTGTGGAAATAACAATTCAAGCGCTTTAAATGTTTAATTGCACACGTAACGGCAAGCACTCGATGTGGAGTTTTGGTAAGTACCGTAAGATTGATCTATAAATGAAATTGTTTAGATCTATACGGATCTTTGCGGATTTCAGTAGTTTCGTTTCAGCGCGTTCCGAATTTTAATTTATTTACCCAAACCGGAAGAGGAAGACATATGTTTTGATTCGTTCGCGAAACAACCGACTGACTTAAAGGTACTCAATCCGTAAAGAGGGTCCCCATCTCAACAGATTCCAACAACAACAATCCGATCAGAGGGTCCTATATTACTATTTCTTTGGCTTTGGGGGTAAAAAATATTTGATTCGTGTCGAGGAGCCCATCAAACAAAGCTCAGAGTTATTAGATATTGATTTTTGAAATTTGTTAATTGCTCGAGATGAGTACTGATAACTGCCGTCAATTTGGTAACCTGCTCGAGATTTTACGCCAAAACTCTATTCAAACAGACAAGGATGGATAACTCTATAATCAAGTGGTAATAAAAACGAAATTTTGACTGTCTTCTGGGCCAGAAAGAATTCCCGATAATGAAAAATAATAGATTTCTAAAATCGATATCTAACAAATCTGAGCTTTGATGGGTGACTTCCTCGACTCGAATCAAATATTTTTTATGACCCCCGAAGCCATTGAAATAGTAATTGAGAGGAGTTTTATCGGATTGAGTACCTTTAATTAGTTGGCAGTCACTTTTTATCTAAAAATTCCTGATTGACTGGGAAATGTTGTTTTACAACTCTGAGGCATATTTCGTTTGGGCGCCCAAACTACCGGCGCCCAAACCCGTTTTACGGATCCAAATACGGCCTAGATTAGCCGATGATACATGCCGGTACATGATGTGAAGCATCATCCGAGCCGCGAAGCGGCTAGTGGGGGTGAGCACGAGAGGTGGTGTCCTCGTCTCGTTGGGGAGGTCCCGGGGGCCCACGCCCGGAAAAAATTGGTTATTTAGGACCTAAAAGGATGCATTCTCCTTTGTTCTGAGGATATTGAATACCAATCAAAATGAAACGATGTAATGACGAAATTTGCAATTGTTATGGATGTAGGACTCAACTCGATCTCGATGTTGTCGTTCGGAGTAATCCGTATATATGTATACATGTACATATTCCACATATGTCTATTATGTATGCCACTTGTAAATAACATTAGATATATATGTCTCTCCGTGTATTCTTAGACTAAGCTTAAGCTCTCGAATTAACAAGCCATACCAGACACATTCGCATGCATGAACAAGGGCAGCTATATGGGTATATAGTACGGGAAGCTAATTGTGCCAAAACAGTTAAGATGGTCCGATAAATCAGACTTAACGACTTCTATACAAGTTCTTTCTTCTATTGTATCATCTGCATTCAAACCTCTACTCGCAGTAAACTAAAGTGATATGGTACTGTTTCCCGTGATTAAATTAGGTTGAGATCAGAATAATGTCAGTGATATATAAGCTGGATAATGGGAGAACAGTTCTCGATAATGAGAGAGAACCAATACCTTGTCATTCTACACATAGTCATGAATTTGATTGCCGATACATGTGAATGGCAAAATGAGAACGGAAAATAGGATACACATTACATTGTAAGTCTTAAGTGATACGTAATAACCCATTTGTAAATTCCAACTGTCGTCGTGCATAAGGCGAAAATAGTCTAATATTGCTTAGTAGAACATCGATATCAAAATATAATTTTTATAATTAAAATTACTTTTTCCTTAAGGGAAGCCCGAAACTGAACTATATGGATTACGTCTCCGGCCTTGTGTCAATCAGGAGGGTTAAAATTTTATTGCTGTGCCGACCCCGCTCACACCCGTGTCCAGATTAGTCTCGCATGAATACACCCGCATTCTATCTATTGTCTAGTCAGTTTTTTATTTCCGACTTAATCATGAGATTTGCGAGTCGCGGGGTTGGGAATGGCACCACCATAGGAGGGATCTATGATAGTTCAGTTTCGGGCTTCCCTTAAGGAAAAAGTAATTTTAATTATAAAAATTATATTTTTGCGCCAATGAGAAGCCCTCAACTGAACTATATGGATTAGAATGCAAGCCCAGGAGGAGGCACGAGCAATAAAGTTAATTAATATCCAAATTCGATGGGAATGTACTCTTCCGAAACAGGATTCATGTAAATGTGATTTAGTCATGAATCAGATATGATTATGTTACGTGAAAGAGCTCCCAATTCAGATTACGACATTGCTCAAATGTGTACCGCCCCCCCCCCCTTGTTTTTGGGAGAAACATCCCAGATAGTGCCATATAATTCATGCTAGCGAGACAACCAAGCAAGTATAACTTTGCTTCATCCTAGTCATCTTCTTCGCTCTCTCGACAGTTCACATTATGAACTGATGTCACATGCAGCCATTGTGTATGCCATAAGCTATCAGAATGCTTATGATACACCAGGGAGCAAATTAACTGGAATCGCATCGCGATTTGCTACCGAAATGTGGATACCGGTAATAGCGAGGAATTGTTTATACATGTATGATGTTATAAAAATGCTATCTAATCATGTCAATGTGAGATTATTTGCTAATCAAATATCGAAAGTAAATTGCTCCCTGTGATACACAAACCAGATATAATAAAAGGTCAGCAGACCACAGTGTCCCCCGACAACATGGCAAGTCGATGCCGCTTTGTTAAAGAAATAAAAAGTCGAAAAGGGTTAATAACTCCATAATTTTTGTTTTAGCTATATAGATGTTGCAAATCACCAACATGTTAGGTACAATATCCCAAAGTTTCAAATCTCTACATTTAAAACTGTAGGAGGAGTTGATTACACCATGAAGGTACCCAATCTCATCCAAAAGGCAAAAATGTTCCAAATTTTCTAAGTCGAAAACCCCCCAAAAATATGGAACAAATGATATTTTTTATTAGCTATATAGATGTTGCAAATCACCAACGTGTTAGGAACAATATCCCAGAGTTTCAAATCTCTACATTTAAAACTGTAGGAGGAGTTGATTACACCATGAAGGTACCCAATCTCATCCAAAAGGCAAAAATGTTCCAAATTTTCTAAGTCGAAAACCCCCCAAAAATATGGAAAAAATGATATTTTTTATTAGCTATATAGATGTAGCAAATCACCAACATGTTAGGAACAATATCCCAGAGTTTCAAATCTCTACATTTAAAACTGTAGGAGGAGTTGATTACACCATGAAGGTACCCGATCTCGGACGCACGGACGCACGGACGGACGGACGAGGGTCATTTCTATAGTCCTCCGACGGAAACGTCGGGGGACAAAAATGATATGCTGCAGATATAGGGAGGTATGAGGTTTCATTATATCATGCCACACATCTGTACTCCAGCCTCGTGTTATGTAGAGAGCAGGGAACGCCATCATGATCCAAGGTATCATTGCATTCCAGTATATATGGGATTAGAGAACACCACTGAGGACTTGATGAACAAGCATAGAAGCATCAGTGATCTATGATGGCGCACATAACGAGTGTCAGGTACATTTCGAAATGATCAAATTTAGCAGAATGATCAAAATTGCAAAATGACCGGTGAAGGAGTGGCCTGGAGGTATCCCGAAGGTATTACGATTCCAGGAGATTGGACCCCATCGTGTGGAGATGTGGGCCACTACACCGTGGGAAGAGATAGAAGGCTGGTTGGTGCAGCTCTTGGAGGCACACAACAACAAGTCTTCAACACCCAGAACATTCAGCCTTTCTTTCCTACCGGTGAAGGAGTGGCCTGGAGGTATCCCTAAGGTATTACGATTCCAGGGGATTGGACCCCATCTTGTGGAGATGTGGGCCACTGCACCATGGGGAAGAGTTAGAATGCTGGTTGGTGCAGCTCTTGGAGGCACGCAACAACAAGTCTTCCCCACCCAGAACATTCAGCCTTTCTTTCCTACCGGTGGAGGAGTGGCCTAGAGGTATCCCGAAGGTGTACGATTCCAGGGGAGTGACTGGACCCCATCTGTGGAGATGTGGGCCACTGCACCGTGGGGAAGAGGCAGAAGCCTGGTTGGCTGGAGCAGCTCGTGGAGGCACGCAACAACAAGTCTTCACTTCCCCACCCAGAACATCCTCCAAAGGCTACAGTGATGGATCTTTCCTGACTGAGGTAAATACTTGTACTTATCGCATATTGTTGAATTAAATGAAGCAATATAAGATATCAACCTGTATCCTCATCCTGTACAAAATCACTTACCAGCGGAACATCAGAATCCTCGCCCGACAGTGTGCCTGGTGACCCACTGTCGATCCGCGATTCTTGCTCATCGTCGTCAAACCTGCCGACGCCACGTGATGCAAAGAAGCATGTCAAGATCGACGCCAGCCAACATAATTGGCTGCATCAGGTTGGGATACCAGACTGTGGAAGAGGCCTACTCTGAAATAGTTCGACGCAAGACAAATGCTCTTGCATTTGGGATAAGTAGCTATGTCCTGTCCAAGGTCACCCCCTCAAAGTCTGGGGCACGAGCAATGACAAATGTAGAATAAGCTGTGCCCCCAAGGCCAGAGGGAATTAGTTCTGATGAGCCATTTGATCAGAGGGAGCCCCTTCCATGGAATCCCCCAAATGCAGTTGGTCCTGACCAAACTGGAATAAATGTCGATGACATACCACTATGATCACATGACGGCGGAGGAGCAGGCCCGGATGTATCCCGAAGGTATTACGATTCCAGGGGATCGACTGGACCCCATCTTGTAATGATGTGGGCCACTGCACCATGGGGAAGAGTCAGAAGGCCATTTGGCTGGTGCGCTATGTCTATGAGAGCAAGAGCGTCACGTGACAACGAGTCTTCCCCACCCAGAACAGCCGCCAAAGGCTACTCCCAGGTGCCCAATAATTGTGATGACCTATAAACAGATCTTCGTGGCATGAATCCAGGCCGAAAATCAAAATACTGATAGAAATTTCACTCTATGTGGAATAATAGTAGATCGATGTGAATTTTCTCGAAATTTAATAATCGTATTGCCACTACCATTAGGCACCTGAGAGAAAGGTGCTGGAGCAATCGCCCGAGAAGATTGGTTTCCCGAATCAACCACTTGCAGCACCCGCCTACCATTGGTTCACACTGCCGTAGCAGGACCGGGTGAGGCCAGAACTGGTCCTGCCCGAGGTAAAGATTGGTACGGTTGCTCAAAGTAGGTAATCATTGACTAATATGCCCTCACCCAACTATAACAAGTAATACACCCGTGAATGAGCAACCCGCACTGTGTGGCCAGCAAATTCGAATCACGTTCGACTGCAAGACATGCTGTTAGTTATAACAAAGCAAGGTTAATATACATAATACAATACAATCTGTAGGTTATTGAGTAGAAAGTAAGGTTAATATAATTACGTTATACCCCTGGCCACGTGATCTTACCTGCTATGACAGGTAAGATACTGTCTTTTCTCGTATATGAGGACGATGAGTTCCGAATGCACATAGGCAAGAACTAGGCGGTTTCCGTTAGGAACGTGCGCTTACCGCGGACGTGAAGATACGAATGCCTTCATTTTCGTCATGATTGTATCGAATCGTTTTGTCACATAATCAGTGGATATGTGACAATAGACGAAGAGCCATGTCTTGGCCGCTTCGGAAATATATTGGCAGTAGATGTGCGCAATATAAACGCTGCGCGTGTAAGCTCGCTTTAGACATTGTGAGATAACTACCCATTATAATCTCACAACTTGATTCAAACTATACGAATGTCCCAATATATATAAAACCCCAAACTCAGATATTCGTGTTCGGTTCTCGAAACCTCACACGTCTTACTCTCAGCGAAGATATACACACAATGAAGATGGCTCCCAAATATGGTCAAGGGAGATGACCATAACGGAAGAACCAATCCCGATGTGTATTGCCAAACACCTCATCTAATATGCATCCCAAATAGTATATAAGAAACAACTACATCCCATCACATCATGCTTTCACTAGACTCATCTCATACCTAGATCATATCCAGGCATCATTCACACCAGGCATCACCCATTCGGGGACACCAATTCGCGGCGACTATTGATCATTATATTTGTACACACTGCATATCTTATTCGCAACATAATAAAGACTTGTACCTACTATATACATGTGTCATTACCTCACATAGTATTAATGGTACCGTGAGCAGTTCTACGTCTCACCACACAACTTGAAGTCTCGGCCACTAGACGATCACTACAGAGCAGAAACAATCTCAAACCGCTACTCAACCACGGGGATACAGCCTTACACTCCAGCCACGGATAGACAGTCTCATACACTAGACCACTGCACCGGTCAACAATAACTCAACCATTCGGACACACAGGAACCCTTCGGACACACAGGACCGCATACCAACCCTTCGGACACACAGGACCGCACACCAACCCTTCGAACACACAGGACCGCATACCAACCCTTCGGACACACAGGACCGCATACCAACCCTTCGGACACACAGGACCGCACACCAACCCTTCGAACACACAGGACCGCATACCAACCCTTCGGACACACAGGACCGCACACCAACCCTTCGGACACACAGGACCGCACACCAACCCTTCGGACACACAGGACCGCATACATACTCATCTGATATAGACGAATCAACCTTTTATTCTTATACAACCAGCTCACATCGTGTATCCAGCTAAAAAATATTACTACTCACGCCTCTTGCAGACCAGATTCAGATCCACATAAACTTTAACATCCGATTTGGACATCCTTCGGCTTCCAATAACCACGACGAGAACATTCTATACATCATTCATCATCACAGACTTGTGCACATTATTCTTCTCGGAAATTGGTGAGTGACCATCTTTTCTTTCCCATTTGCTGTCAAATTGCACACCCCCTATTTTTAGCATTCTTTTACTCCTTTTTTTTTCACGTGGGTTATGGACACATCACCTGATTCTACTACACCTACACTACCTACCCATCCTACTACAATACATGCTTCAAACGATCAGCCCATACCACCCACCTCTTACAAACAACATTCAGTTCTTAATTTTAAAACTTACTGTAGATACGCTTTACCCCACCAAATAACTTTATCGCCACAACTCATTAAATATTGCAATCCCATTCGCATTGATATAACGCAAGATACAATCCGCTTATACGTGCGTTGTATGATTACAAATAACTACTCAGGACATACACTAGATTCTTGGAACGAGTGGCATACATTTCCGGCTCATTTTACGGATTATCCAAAACTTATCGTCAACTCTATAGTCGCGGCAATTCCCATAAAACATCCTAATAAATCACCTGAATCGTGTCAAATACACCTGAATCGCATAATACACCGCCACGGCACTTGGAAAAAAATACAACATATTTCGCACCCATACCATAGATCCCAAAACAGACACCGTTAATCCTTAATTACATAATGGAGTCACCACCTCCGCAGAGCAGCGATTATTTTCATCCAACCAATTATCAGCATCACCTTGAATTAAACAGGGAAACGGACCGATCAACCGCCAGACCCCCCCACACAGACATTACTAATGAAATGGGCAAAGATAATCAGAACTTGCTATTGTCACACATTTCACTAGTTCTATCCGCGACCAGACTGAAAGTTTAAAAACACAGACAACAATAACAGCACTGCTGGGAATGAATTCCATTATTGAACCCTTCGATGGCAAGCCTGACGCTTTTCCCCAATGGGTCCATGCGGTGGAAAAATACTCCCGCGCGATTTCGGCACAAGATGAGACTATCATAAAAATTGCCGCTCAGACATGTAAATCTCAAGTTTCTGAATTTATTCAACGCTTCATAAATGAAAATAACACAGACGGAAAATTCACGTTCACCTGGACCGATCTGAAATCACAGTTACGTTCATTATTCAGTTCCATAACTGATTCGCCTCAAGCCCTTTCCTCATTACGAGCCATTAGGCAGAGACATACGGAAACAATTGCCATGTTTGCAGAACGCATACGTACCCTTGCTAAACACGCGTATACTGATGAAATTAACACAAGAGCAGTGCAAACACAATTAGTAGCATTTTTTTCCGACGGTATTCGCGACTCTAGTATTAAATTCAGGCTTCTCAAAGACGACCCCATAACGCTTGATAGAGCTACTGATATCGCCCTACGCGAAATGAACCTTCGGCAACGCTATCGCTTACGTTACGGTGAACATCATAATGATTATAACCAATTCCCACAGTTACAATCCCCTCAACCAATGGATATCGACAATAACCATCGGCACATTCCAAGAGGGCCATCACAATCCACTTACAACCCCCGTCAATCCAAAGACAGACACCGAATCAATGATCACCCCCACAGGCGCCAACCTTCAAATTCTCACCACCCCTACTCTGAACCAAGGGTCTCCCATCCAAACCGCATCCAGACCATGGATGCAAGATATACTACAACAGCTCAACGACCCCTATTCTGTACATACTGCAGATTAAACAATCATACCACAGACCAATGCAGACGTCGGGCTCAAAATAACAACCAATTTTTAAACAGATGAGGACTCATTGCATCAAAAATTTCACCCCCACCCACCAACGCAACGCAATGAGTCCAATAACACATCAAATTAGCACAATATACAACCACAATCATAGATATGCTAAAGATCATCGAACATACGAATCTCAAAAGCATAGAGTCTATAATTCACAGCTGCAGTCCATTAATCATTACCCCACGCTACCACCAAACTGCCAAAACCAACGATATATTAATTACCGTACGCGGCCTCCACTTGATCTCCCTCGCCACAGGCACGTAACACATACCACTTTCTGCCATAGCAGGTGTTCCTCTATGAAACCCAGATTTCATAATTCTTCCAATAAGTCTATCTCACCACTTCTGGATTTAACCTTTCCTCCCCAATTTAAAACCCTGAATCGCCTTGAAAAGCCCAAGCACCAACACATTACTAATTCTTACTCATCATCCAAAAGAAAATCAACATGCACCAGTTCTCGCGAATCACATTCCAATACTGCAATTAACCCTATAATACCACCAGTCAAACCCATACAACACACTATACCAGTACTTAAATATCCAAGTGATATGACAGATGGTGCTCTAAACCAAACACCATGCTCAACTATCATTAAAATACACAAACAACGGATTAGATCACTATTAGACTCCGGGGCAACCACCAGTTGCTTGAAATACGACATTTATAGATCCATGCCAAATCGACCACCTTTAATTAAAGAACATGTGTTACTCACATCAGCCGATGGTACACCAATGAAAGTTTTTGGATCCACACATCTCACATTTAGAATCGGAAAACTCATTCTTACTCACAAATTTGTCATATGTGCAACCTTGTCACGTCCTTGCATTTTAGGGCGCGATTTTATGAAACAACACAGTATTAGACTTTACTTTGATCTAGAAAAATTCAGAATACAGAATCAATTATACCCGATGTTAAGGGATGGTCACATTGCATCACTCATCCGATCAACAAATAACGTTTCATTATCACCCCACTCATGCGCCATCATAACAGGCAGACTCATAGGGCCAAATGATATGTTTAACACACCTATAATCCGAATAGGCAAAGGTAACATGTCCATTTTCGAACACGAACCAAATGTACATGTAACCGACACGCTAGCAGATGCAAATAATCCCAATATTTGCGTCATGATAGAAAACCAATCGGCGTCACATATGTCCATTAGGAAAGGCCGTGTGATAGCACAAGCATTTGGCACTCAAGAGCAAATGATATGCACGGCATCCGATGAGCAAAACATTAACTCATCTCCGCCAAACAAACACAGTATAAACACCATAGGTGACCGGCAAGACATTAACCCTCCAGTCACCAAGACTCAACCTATATCTGTCAATGATATCGTGGCACCTCAACACCTTAAACAGCAGATATTGCAACTAGTATCACAATACCCTGATGTTTTTACAAATGACATAAACAAGATAGGATATTGTCCAAAAATTAAAATGAAAATCGACCTCAAACCAAATACTTTACCTATTTTTTGCAAAAAATATCCGACACCACTGAACAAACAACGAATTATGGCTGCTGAGATAAAAAAATTATTAGACGCAGAAATTATTAGACCAACTGCCCACTCATCGTGGGGATTTCCCAGTCTCCTCATACGCAAAGCCACACCCAATCCCGATGGTACTCCCAATTATCGATTGGTAATCGATCTCAGAAAACTCAATGATGTTTCCATTCCATTAAAATGGTCTATGCCTAGTTTTACAGAAATATCGTCCAAGTTACTCGGCTCAACTATTTTCAGTATCTTTGATTTATCAAATGCTTATCATGTTATTGGAGTCGTACCCGAAGATGTTCCCATACAACTATGAATACGTCCGAAGGACAATACAGTTATCAAAGAGCCCCGATGGGATATGTCTCGAGCTCAGGGTATTTTTTAAAACTCATGAACATGGCCCTACACGATTTACCATTTGTAGAAGGATTTGTCGATGACCTGATCTGTCATAGCTCCGATCCTCAAACGCATATACAGCAGCTCACAAAATTATTTGACAGACTCAGGGAATACGGCTTAATAGTTAAACTATCAAAATCTAAATTTTGCCAACCACAAGTTAAATTTTTAGGGCATATTATTTCTGACAAGGGCACATCCCCTGAACCTGAAAAAATTTCAATTATCAAGTCTCTACCACCTCCGAAATCAGTTAAAGAAGTCCGCAGATTACTGGGAATTCTTAATTTTTACAGGTCATATTCTCCTACTTTCGCATCGACGGCATTGCCTTTAATCAAACTCACAGCCAAATATGCTAAATTTGTGTGGGATGCGCCGTGCCAAACAGCGTTCGACGCGCTTAAAGAAAGCTTAGCAACCGCCCCCATCTTAGCTTACCCAAATCCCGACAAACTGTTCATTCTGACAGTAGATGCATCTATACATAGTATCGGGGCGATACTATCACAATATGCTCATAGCCAAGATGATAAACACGTTGAACTACCAATCGCGTTCGCCAGTAAAAAACTTAACAAATCACAAAGGAATTATTCTGTCACGGAAAAAGAAGCATTCGCGATATATACGTTTGCAAGGCAATTTAAATTTTACTTACAAGGATCCCAAGTAGAGATTAAAACAGATCACTTACCCCTCATCCACATGTTTAAAAAACAGGATCTGATAAACACAAAAATTCAAAAATGGTTTTTGGAAATATCAGCATTGAACCCAAAAATTACTTATATTAAAGGCACGAACAATGTTACGGCAGATTTTTGCAGTCGGATAAACCCCGACACACACCCGTGCATCAATTCTTGCACCGATAGCGACCCAAATCCACCCACCAATCCCCTTGTACAGGATATTAATATACTTGACATGAAAGATATTCAGGAATTTTCAAAACAAAAAAAACAACCAAAACAGAAAACGGATTCCGAACCACCAGTTGATCTCGACGACAGCCCGGTCCTTCCTCCTATAACTAATATAAGAGATGAACAATCAGGAGACCAAACAATCTCCGAGATTATCAAACAAATGCAATCAACAAATATACCCGAAAAATTAGCAAAAACCTTTATTCTCAAAGATGGTATCCTACACTATATATCAATATATAATGACATACCTAAATTACGTATATATATAACGGACAAAATAGCACAAGAAGTTATATCCCAATATCACAGTCTCGGCCATAGAGCGGTACAATCGCTATACGCGACCATACGGAACAGATATTACACACCTCAGTTGTTTGCAAAAATTGTCACATACATAAACAATTGTCATACATGCCGACAACGAAATGCTTATAATCCAAAAATCCCGCTTCAACCAGTCACTGCCCCATCAAGGCCAGGACAACTCATAGCTATCGATCTTATGGGACCATTTTCCCCCAAAACACAGTCAGGAAATAGATTTATCTTAACTATTATTGATCAATTTTCATTACATACTTTAGCATACGCATTACCTAACAAAATGGTGGATACAATTTTAGAAAGATTGAATTCAGAGTATTTCACTTTATTTGGATCAGTTGAAGAAATATTAACAGATAATGGGTCCGAGTTTGCAAACTCTACCTTCACTGAATTTTGTAAATATTACCATATCAATCACCGCCTCACTTCGTTCTACAGACCCCAAAGTAACGGTAAATCAGAACGTTCGCATAGAAGTCTAGCATCAATCATTTCAACAATCACCCAAGCAAATGTAGAAAATTGGGACCTATATCTAAATTATGCATCGCAAGCAATGAACTTCCATTGTTCCAGTGTACATACACATTCACCATTTTTTCTAACTTTTTTTAGAGAACCACAGATAAGCATAGACCGAATTTTAACACACAGAGAAAAGTATTTAGGAGAGGATTTTTTAGCCACCACGCTTCAAAATCAACACATTATTTTTAAAACTACAAAATCTCTTCTCGAAACAGCCTCTCGCAACCACAAACAGAACAAAGGTGGATCTATTCCAACCTTTAAAATAGGCCAATCCGTCTATTACAAAATCCACCATCCAAATCACAAATTTTCATTTAAATATGAGCGTTTTGGCGTATCTTGAAACAGACAGGCCCCATATCTTACATATTAAGACATGACCTATCTGCTAAATTAACAAAATCACATGCTAAACACATCAAACCATCCCCCATTGATTGGCCTACACCTCAAATTCCCAATCACTTAAAAAATAAACGACATAATCGATTTGCATTTCCACCGAGTGAAGCCACTGTCGATAATAATAGCTCTCAATCCACATTGGAATCAGACGATGACCTCAAAACCACGGCAATTAAGCGCGCTCAACTTGAGCGCTCAAACACAGACGACAGCTCTTCAATACCATTGGCTGAATTAGCCAACAGACTCATGGCTTCGAAACATTTTAATAAAACAGACAGCCAATCACCCCCGGATTTATCACCCAGCGACCAATCTAGGCCCCAAACACAGGAACCAAATGTCATAAAACACAAATTAATTACACAAAATTCTTATAGTACGACGCCAGACACAAAATCGGATCGCGCAGATAACAAACGCGGCCGGCATCGTAAATTATATTCACCATACTCCAAACACACGCCTAAAGATTCATCGTTTTCTAATTCCTTCCAATATACATCACCCGACGGCCGTTCGACAAATTGGTCAAACGAAAGTACGGAAACATATGATTTATATCAGATGACAACTGATATCGAACATTCATAGTCATGTATCAAAGTATCTCACAATCACTAATGATAGATAATTTACATAACTTTTATTAATATTATATAAAACAGGTCTTACAAAGGCATAACCCTACTGCAATTCTCCCATCCCACCCCCTTCGGCACAGAGATAGACACCCAAACGATAAACTTCGTTCACACCAGTGGTATGATCATTAAACAGGGCATCATCTCGTTTCCCAAATCTCTAATTCAATTATCGCTAACAGGTGTACATTGAGTCATGATGCCGAAGTAAATTTAACCGACATGTAATATATATCTTTCGCTAATGACTGACACTCGGCGTCTTTGAATAATTGTTTATACACGAAACATGCCAAATGTCGATCATTGTCTCTCGCACCAATCTCCGAAATATGGCAAACTCCCGTGCATGACTCAGTACATTTCCATTCCCTCCAATATGCTTAACTCAATCATATATTCATTGACATAGCAAACGAATCCTACAATACACTATATATTATACAGTAGGTTATACAGTGATAACGGCATATTTCCCTCAATACCACCCCCCCCCCTCCTGCCAAACAACGCTCTTTATCATAAGAACGATTGGTACAGAAACCACGGCATATTATCCCTCAATGTAGACACCCCCACCCACCAACGCCACAATACACTATATATATTATATAGTAGTTGATACAATAATCACGGCATATTTCCCTCAATATCACCCCCCCCCCCCAATACCGCCACAAAACGCTCTTCATTATAGAGCGATTGGTACATAAACCACGGCATTTATCCCATCAACAACACTTCCCCAATCCCTATCTCATTGTAACGGACATTTGTCCGACCTTATTTTAGGTCATGACACCCTAAAACTGCCACTAAACGCCTTTTGTTATATGGCGTGTGGAATATTAACCACGGCATGCATCACCCAGATATTCAGTATTTCCCAATCCTAATATGAAAGTCACCATTACACCGCCCCCCCCCCCCCTCGAACAAACAAACGCTCTTCATTCTAAAACTTAGATAATCCAATCAATAACAGTATTGAACTCTTGGCAGCGGTCTAATAATATATTTATCTCTTTACATTTCAACCAATCTTAGACTATAATTAAATAATCTTTGGCGATTTAGCACGTTTACAAAAGTTACTCTTTGTAGCTCAACCAATATTAACACCTTTGGGCCATTACCACGATTACAACAATAACAACAACAACAACAACAACAACAACAACAAAAAAAATACATTTCTTTTCACTGAATTTATCAGCAAGATGTTATTTCTGCAGGCTAACACGGTGAATAACCACAAAAACAATTCAATTCATGTTATTGTTGGCTAAACACCGTGCCAGCTTGCAGAATGCAAGCCAGCTCTTGATCCAGGGACGGTCCGAATTCTTCAGGGGCAGCAGTCACACCAACATCTTCTTATAGCACTTTCCGATGTTGGCTCCAGAGGTCTATTATCCTCTGCCTCTCATCTATAATCTCCAGCCGGAGATTTATCACCTTGTGGCATCGTTCTAATTCAGACACGGTACTCAAATACCGTGCCCAATCTATACTGGTCCCTCCAGCCAGGCACACAGCAACTATAACATCATAAAATGCCAATATGTGATCCACATATTGCATTGTTACCTCATATTGGCTCGTTTCTAACACAGCAACCTCAGCCTCCAAAAATCGCAGGTAATCAGACATAATGAAAATTATGTCAGAAATAACCCTTGTCGATATTTCCACACCTTATATACTTATCTCATATTGGCAGATAGCGTCCGTATGGAATCGGGACGCTGTGCCAAACCAAGCAAGCACTCTCGAAGATTCCCGAGGGACATGCTAGGCACTATCTATCTCAAATATATATTACAAACCCCTGTTCCCGCTAACATCTAACCAGCTATCAAGCGATATCTCTTCGATACATCTAAACATAATATCCAATGATAAATAAACACACTAAACATCATCTAATAATCAGATATAACTCAATGCTGGCAAGTCCAGTGTGCATCGGTGCACCATGCACACAGGGCTAAAACTTGCTTCCCTCAAAAAAATAAAATAAATAAATACAATAAAAATATGTTACACAAGTATCATATCAATAAATAGGAATATTTCAACATAAACTAATAACATAAACAAACATTACCCAGCCAATTTTTCTGCCTCATAACATAACCAAAACTATCCATAATTATTCATCAAACTCAAATAATCCTATTTAGATGAAATAATTAACCAAGGTTCACAACCTCACAAGTGTATCATAATATCAAACTTAAGTGACACACACACACCAATTATTACGACATGAACACCGATAGGTGAACCTTCCTTAACGATTTAGTACGCTTACCCCCCCCCCCCACGTATCTAGTGAGATACAATTCCCCATCCAATTCCCATGATACCCGAACACCCTTCCACAAGAAAATCTCCAAATACAACGTACATGTTAACGGCCAATCAAGGCCCAGTTAACTTAACATGTATAGAACACACAGTGCACAATCGTGCATAAAAATCCCAGATACATGTACAGAGCTAACTGAAGCTCACTCTTACATACATGTAACGCGCAATACACGGACCCCACATGCATCTATATCGTGCATAAAACAAAAATCCAATACACGTGAACACGAAATTCACGTACAAACTTCACCCAATACCGCCGCTTACCAAAATGTGCATATACAGTGCCAAAATAGGCTCACCATGTGCACTTTATCCCAAACGACACAAATATTGTCAGTCCTTAAGCAATATTTTTCATATTCTTCCCTACCCCATATATTATTGTCAAATATACTTGCCAATGATTAACTGTCATTAATAACATATTCATATACGCCCTATATCGGATCTTATAACTCAAATTAACACATGTCCAACATCAGTTCATACTACCATTACTATTCATTAAGGCGAAACGATGTATAGAACCCACGTATATAGAAGCATCAAGTTTCTTCATCCAAATCCCACACACGTACAATCATCGAGTTGTTCCAATAGGACAACGGAATACAAATTTCCGATATAATTGTCCAGGAACAAAATATCACGTCAGGAACACATTTTGTTCAAATATATCAATACAATTAAATAGGAACATACAATTACCATTCATATACAATGCTACCGATATAGATCACCATGCAATATATCTCCCAACACGACGATATTGTATACATACCCCCCCCCCCCCCCCACCGCCAAGATAACCAGAGCCGCGTGACAATGCGCGATCAAATATTATCATTACAATATAGATAGAACTACTATTCCATGCGTCAATTGCACTCCCATAATACTATACAATCAACAAATATTTCCGCCAATAATCATGTCAAATATAGCAATAAGAACCTATATATAGCAGTACACAATACGCATTTATTCATATGCCTTTTGATATCCATATTGACATGACTGTTGGTATACCTACACCCTATAACACATACATTTTATAAATAATACAGCAATACCACTTGTCGTTCACATTCAGATGTCCATGTGATATTTTCAATGAAACCAATCTGCATTAGCACGATGTAGCCCACGTTAAATTATATAGGCACAAACAGCTATCAAAGATAATTCACAGCCGTAATGGCCAACGCATTTATACCGCTATACCACTAATTACCTTCGTCGACATGCCTAGCGCACGCAGCGCGGCTAATTGGTACACACACTGGCATCGCGTGACGTCATATTTCGTCGATTTCTGGGGGTACCAATTTTACTCAGTAATCTGAGAATGACATTACAACTTACACCGGCCGAAAAATCTGATCGATTAATTAAACCAGTTAACCCATAAAAGCCATGCCCACGCGAATCTATCTTTATAATCAGATACCGGCTAACCCGCTAATACACACCTATATTTTTACTTATAGGGGTCCAAGCGATATGAAGCCTACAGAAAACTTCGTTAAAGCGACCCTCTTCATACTTATCATCGGCTTTCAAACTAGTGACGCTATGTTAACTCGACAGAACATGTTATTTTTGCATCACCGGCAAATTGCTGTATCAAATGAAAATTGGGATCTCAGTTTTCTCATCGAACTCACACCATATTATACCTACATAGCAAGACTCGCTACCGACATAAGGATGGCCCAAAATAAACTCAATAGCATTTGTGCCACGTTTCATCAAAGCACATATCACCATAACAAACCTCCATTCAGGAACGAGACAAATAACATTAACTTTAATCTCATCAACATTTTGACAGATTTACAAACTGAATTAGCAGCGGCTCTCACGGAAACAAAACAAATCCAATATGAATATCATAATTATTATCAACTCCATAATACCAAAAGACTCAAACGAGCAATATTACCCGTAATAAGCGATATAGCTAAGTTTTTATTTGGCACCCCTTCGATGTCAGATATTACACATGTAGAAGATAACATACGAACCCTCTACCAAAACCAAACAAAAATCCAACACGATACTCAAACCGCTTATTCTATCATGAATATAACACGCGTCATTTCAAACGAAAATCGCCAACGAGTCAACACATTATCAACAACAATATCCAATATTCAAGCCACACTTCGAAAAGAAACACATCGAACCCAAAAACATGTGCATACAATTGAAATATTCACAATCATCAACGCTAAGTTTCTAGTAATATTACACGAAATACAACAAGATGTTATCCAAGCAAAATTATATTTGCGACATCTTAAAGTTCAAATTGCCTCTCTAATTAACCACCGATTTACACCGGAGATCATAAGCCCAATACATTTAAAAAAGGCACTTGACAGTATAACGAAATTACTTCCAGCCCATTTGAAGTTACCATTCCCCATAGAATCGGGAATTGCAAAATATTACCAACATTTGAAGACACAAACCATACTCACAGACAGCAGACTAATCATTACCATAACAATTTATTTACGCGATATCAGAATGCAGTTTGACATATTCCGCGCTATACCATTTTTTTATCCATTAGACCCTCGAGACCCAAGACTCAGACACAACAATAAATATACAGTTGCCCGAATCGATATTACTCATAATTACCTGCTATTATCTCCCGACCGATCCAAATATACCACCATTGGTGACAATCACCCGTGTATTTTAAACAAATTACCATATTGTAAAATTCAAAAAATTTCAATCGCCGCATCACATAATCATAACTGCCTACTCAACATATTCACCAATGATACAAAAAATACCGCCACAAATTGCCCTATAGCCATTTACCCTCAGTATAATTTACCATCCGCTATTAAGCTGGCGGCATGTACATGGCTTATAACAACCACGAAAGCTCATACATTTACAGTAAACTGTCATCACAATCTCTTAAGAAAACGACCGTATAGAATCACAATTTTACCCCCCATCGCAACGATAACTTTACCACCAAGGTGCATAGCTACATCAGCCAGTATCAAACTAATTGCATTCACAACTTTGAACTCATCAAACATCACCATCAAGACACAAATAACCCAATTACAATCAACTATTGAATTACATAAATTGCCACAATGGAAGCCATTATTTTCCCAAATTCATAACTTGCCCCCTCAAGTATCGATTCCAAACAAGTTACCCCCCATAAAGCAACTATCATTATATTATTTTCTGCAAACAGTCACATCCCTGCAACCCATCAAACAAAAGAAAAAACAGGATTATTACCAAATTATCATTCCCGCGGTCATTACGTTCGTATTAATTTTACTGATTGCCATCTCAAGTCGCAAATACATTATTCAGTGTATCACGAAAATTTCCCAATACCAGACTCAACGCAATCACAACACGCGACGAATTAAAATCGCAAAGCGACGAAATAAACTTAACCAAATGATAAAGGGAACTGATATGCAACTTCGTCACAGACTAACCCCACCAATACCCAATGAAGCCACGAAAGATATTCATTTGTCTCCAGCTAAGGAACCTCAAATACAAATCACACAAGAAGATTGGACATTTCCCAAAAAACACCCGCGAGATGTCGATGAAGAATCATCCACACTACGACCTATGAAAATAATGAAAACTCACGCGTCCATCCATAACCCACCACTTAATCTATATTGATCATTTTCCCAATAATACCATTTTTTTTTCCTATAAGGGGCACAAACCCACAGACTAATTCTAATATCGTTACTGCATGCATACCACGTCAGCTGCATATAATAACGCCATTATGACACGTGCCAACCCCAAGAGTTAGACAACTGACCGCCGATTATCTTCAATAACATTGGTCACGGATCTCCCCACTTATCAACAAATGCATTAATTAATGACTCATATACCACACTCCAAACAATATTTCACCTCTGACCCATGCTCTCAACAATTCCCTGAGCAATTAACGGCAGATATGACACGTGCCAACCCCAAGAGTTAGACAACTGACCGCCGATTATCTTCAATAACATTGGTCACGGATCTCGCCAACTATCAACAAACGCATTAATCAAAGTCTCATATACCACACTCCAAACAATATTTCACCTCTGACACATGCTCTCAACAATTCCCTGTGCAATTGACGGCAGATGAGAAACATTTGGTCTCTCATTACCACAATACCGAATGTATACATATCGTCATGATTTTATTAACAATACAACATGCATTTATATAATACATCACCAATGTTCATCATTTACAAAACATACCATGCACTATTACCGTATTGTTATATTCATTACTTCTCATACTTGTATCTCTATATTCTATTATCATACCTTAGCCTACATATCAATATAGCACGCATTATGACTGCTTGCACGATCATTTTATATACCAACCCATATATGCTTCTCCCACCATTTATTTCATAATCTCATAATATTGCGTATCATCATTTTAAGACAACTTAATATCGCATATCATCATTTTAAGACAACTTTGTTCCACATGTATTAATCATAACTTCACCACAATCAATGTTATTATACTTCATTTCAGCCTCATCCACATTACATGATCACAATTACCCCAGTTAGGTCCATAATTTTGATGTTACATAAGATTTTCCGCTGCGCTAAAAATCTTACACGGGTGGGGGACATATGTGAGATAACTACCCATTATAATCTCACAACTTGATTCAAACTATACGAATGTCCCAATATATATAAAACCCCAAACTCAGATATTCGTGTTCGGTTCTCGAAACCTCACACGTCTTACTCTCAGCGAAGATATACACACAATGAAGATGGCTCCCAAATATGGTCAAGGGAGATGACCATAACGGAAGAACCAATCCCGATGTGTATTGCCAAACACCTCATCTAATATGCATCCCAAATAGTATATAAGAAACAACTACATCCCATCACATCATGCTTTCACTAGACTCATCTCATACCTAGATCATATCCAGGCATCATTCACACCAGGCATCACCCATTCGGGGACACCAATTCGCGGCGACTATTGATCATTATATTTGTACACACTGCATATCTTATTCGCAACATAATAAAGACTTGTACCTACTATATACATGTGTCATTACCTCACAACATGTAACAATACAAATGTAGTCCTTTCTGATATTCTGCGCAATATAAATGTGTTGCATGTAACTGCGCATCATACACGAGTGAAAGCTATTTGGCAGATTATCGTTTTGATATATGTGGAAATAGAAGTTAGTGAGCCAAGTGATGGTCTCTACTGGAAAGACTATTGGCAGTGAATCTGGAGCACGTGACAATATTTATTTTTCTATTTCGCTGTTTGCCTTTATCATTCACTGATGAAACTGCAAAGTATGTCAGTATTGGGATGAAAACTGTTCACCATATGTAAGCATACTAGTAGTCAGTTCTGACAGCATACATGAGGCCCTGATACCATATGATTGTCATGTACAATGTATGGAACTATTACGGCATGCAGTACATTATTCAAGCTCGCCAATGCCGAGGCATATTAGATCCTACGGTAAGATGGCATTGAGGCACTTAAACCATAATATGTCAATGGGACCGAGAAATTGAATGTATCGACAAACACTAATGTCTGAGGATAAGAGGTCAGATGTGTCAAGTTGGTGACATCTGCTGATCACAGTCGTTACATCACAAAGATTGCCAACCCATGTGTGGCGTAAATCTTAAATCATCTGGCGAATGTTATGAAGGAGAAACATCAATCTAATTAAAATTCAGTGAGATGCTGGCAAGCCAATAAATTGTTGCAACACCCTGACCATGTTGTGAACAAGGTGTGCCATATTGAAGACGAAGCTTTCCCTTATTTGCCAAGTTCCCATTGGAGATGGTTACTCTCCACAAGTAGGCCAGTGGTCTCACTTCAAGTCGAACATCCAAGATGGCTCCAAAATGTTCTTACCATGGGTAGAATCACCATTGTTTAAGTAAAGTGAGCCAAGTGTAGCTGGAGTGTCAGGCTACAAAGTTTTCACTTCATTGCAGTTGGTGATCAATATTTCGTAGTAACCCTGTACCCTGTAAACTGTACATACATGGATGTAAAGAGTGCAACACAATATTTAGATCGTCAGACAACACATCAATTTGAAGTGTGGTTATATATGTGATAACGAATACCATCCCCCTGTTACAGAGTGTTAGTAACTATTGTACTGATGATACAATGAGTTATATGATATTTAATCGTGATAGACAAGGCAGAATTTTCTAAATAACTTGAAGTCGCTGTAATGTTTTATTACATTTGCCATGTGTCTAAGACAAGACCACACGCTCATACATACTGGCGGGCGTAGATTCGCACGTATTGATCGTTAAAACAATGTTACAGATCGCTCAGTCGAAAGAAATGTGAATTGTCATCTGATAACAAGTACTATCTTTCGTATTTATTGCTGCGAATTAACAGAGCAGTGCCATGTATGATTTGGCAGTATACATTATGATACAAAGCAACGGAACTTACGAAATAACCGAAGCGAGTCGACGGAAACTTATGTAAAGTGAAACACATGTAGCACGAAATTAGGAGATATCGCATACCGTACTACATTGCGTCCTCAATTGTAAGTCATGATAGTCATCACGCCGTATGTGTGGCACAATATGCACTATGTGGTTTTGCCACAAGTAAGCTATGTGCTTCTTTAGTCATTGTCAAGATGGCCATCTTAATTCCAATTGTTGAAAGATAAAGCCGTCTTGAGGAAAACAAAAAACACGGAAACAAATTACGGATACAGTGAAACGAAAAAAGTTCCCGTTTCGGATGTGAGAAATATTAATTAACTATCGGGTACAATAAATTGCAAGTTTGTAATATCAACAATAAAAATTGAGTCGATAAACTCGCAACACAGAAAGATACAACCTTGAGAAAATAGAAACGATCCTGTCCTGGCGAGGAGGAATTAAAAACTGACTAGACAATAGATAGAATGCGGGTGTATTCATGCGAGACTAATCTGGACACGGGTGTGAGTGGGGTCGGCACAGCAATAAAATTTTAACCCTCCTGATTGACACAAGGCCGGAGACGTAATCCATATAGTTCAGTTGAGGGCTTCTCCTTGGCGAAAAAACTGAGTTGAAGATGTAAAAGGCAAGTTAAAATAATTGTTTCACATTACGGGTATGCTTGCGCGAGTACATGATTACTAAACAAAATTTCCCACATTTCGGGGTGTCTATAGCTACTCATTATTCCTGCACTGAGTGTATGAACGATGGGACATATGATAATCTATATAGGTACTCGTCACGTTTGTAAAACTTTATAATGAGAAATAGGAACAAAACTGGATCAGCATGTCGTGCTATACTTATACAGGTATGTAGTTATTGTCCACTATGAATAATGGTGCAGAATTATATATATATATATCATCTGTATAAAGTCATACAGAATAAACATATATGTGAACAATATGTTTCCGAATTGTCGTATTAACAGTCCAGTAAAGGATTTTGCAGTGTCATTCGTCGCGGATGGCGCCTAGCAAATCTATCAATAATTTCATTAGTGTCGAGTTTGATATCTCTGTGAACGAACAGGAGAATGAGCGCATTCAAACGATCCTCTTTCATTGTGCTCCGCAAGCGGTTTTTAACAAATTTTAGAGATGAATTTGCACGTTCACTGCTCGCGCTTGTTGGTGCAGTGACGAGCAGAATATGCAATATGGTATAGATATTCGGGAATGTATTTGAGATATGTTTAATTGAACTCAATGGTGGCTGGTTTAATAATTTCGGATTTCCAGTGGCTTCTCCACAGGCGAACTTCTTGTTTGAAGGTTCCCGCACTTGGCATATCATCGCTGTAGTAGTCATATATGCCATCGATGGCTTTTGGGTCGTGGATCAACTTGCCTTCCATGTATTTTGGAATGAGAAGCATTGCTCTAACTGCGTCCGTTGTCAGTTTGGAAAAACAGACTATCAGCTCGCTTACCATTGTATCCAAAAATGTTGTGAAAATATTCTTCCGAAAATAGCCTTCGGGTGTGCAGTCCTCAATATTGGATCTCAAAGTCTGTCTCTCACATGTTCGGGGCTTAGAAATCTTCGAGCCACATTTTGTTGCCATGTCCTCGATTTCAATGTACAACTTTGCAAATTCGTGCTCGTGGTGTTCGCGGATGTTTTTCAATTCCGATCTTATTAGGTCTATTTCCTCATAAGCAACCACAATATCAATGGTCCCACTCTGCAAGATCATCGAGAGTGACTTCGTGAATCCCAACAGAAAATGGCAGACCTTAAATGCCACAATGAAGACGCTACTGGTGATGTTAGAATGCAGTCCATTTGCTTCGGTTATTGTTTTTGAACTCCAGTGAAGTGCTTCGTTTGATGTGATGGCTTCTAATGTTCTGAGAATGGGCACATATAGGGTGGAGATTGCATCGAGTTTGGTATGCCTTTCGACCCATCTCGTTTCACAGAGAGGCTTTACTTTTGATAATGGAATTTTTAATCCAGGGTTAGACGAGTTAAAAAGCGACACTTGCCTCTCAAACTCTCTCGATCTCTTCGGTGAATACTTGAAAAAAAACACCAAGTTTTTCCAGAGTGGAGTTCATATTGTGAATTTCCTGCACTGTGCATGCTTTGGTTAAAGCGAGGTTGAGTTCATGTGAAGCACAGTGAAAGTATTGTGCTTTAGTGTTTGAAGTTTTTTCGATGAATTTTGCAGCAGCGCCATTATTGCATCCTGCCATTGACCCCGCGCCGTCATAAGTTTGGCTGCGACAATAGCCTGTATCTATAGATAATTCATTGAGAGGGGTAATAATAGCATCGGATAGTATTTCCCCGGTCCCCCGTTCACAGTCCACAAACTTCAAAAGTCTTTCTCGTGGGGTGCCGTCTTTTACATATCTGATGATGATCCCCATCTGCTCCCAATTGCTGGAGTCGGTGACCTCGTCCACCATCAGTCCATAATATGGGCCAGTTGGTTGAGCTTTTATTTCTGCGACAATTATTTCTGTTATGTATTCAAAGCAGCACGACAATATTTCATTTTGAATGGTTTTAGACATATATTGTGCGTTCTTTTTGCAATTCATAATATGACTCTTCATGTCAGGATTTTTATCAGCAACCAGCTGCAAAAGGGCCTTGAAATTTCCTGGGTTGCCATCGCTGTCTAGGCAACCATCGTTCCTGTGCCCCCGTAACGAAATCCCCTGACGCCCACAGAACTCAATGCATAATGACCGTATCAAGCACCATGCGATTTCTTTTAATAATTTGTTCATTTTCCTCGTGCATGAGCATGTCAACTCCCTTCGATGGATCTTTTTGGATTGTTACAAACGCTTCTAACTTTGCACACGAATCTTTGTGGTATGCTAATATCGAATATGCATTGAATGATTCCTTTGCATCCTTCCAATTTGTGTACGGTGTTGTTATCAAGTTATTCCCCCGCATGCCCTGATGTGCCTTTGATGGGAATAGCACGCATGCAATACAAAATACTCCCTCCTGCTTTTTCGAGTAGCAGAGAAATTTGAAAATATTAAACCGCTCGCGAAGGCTACATATGCCATCCTTCTTCCTCTTATCCTTGTATATTTTTGGTGGGAATTTATAGCTTTCATCGGGAATCCTCTCTTTTATCAGTTTTATTTTAACATTGTCGGGAATGGCATCCAGATTTATATAATTAATAATGTCAATTTGCCCTACCGGTGTGGCTGGAGATTCTGTGGGCTCCTCTAAATTAGATTCTATCCCTTGTTCTTCATTTGTGGCTGGAGGCTCTTCTAAATTACATTCTATCACTTCTTCTTCGTTTGAGTCAACCTTCTGTTTTTTAAGGACGACCAGCTGGGCGCAGCCCAACCGCGCATATGTTGCGCAGCAACATATGCGCAAGTCGTCCTTATACTAAGTTCGCTTTCGAACATGGGCGCCGCCATCTTGAATTAGGGGCGCCGCCATTTTGAATTTGAGGGGCCGCCATCTTGAAACGTTATTGCAATTAAATTAGAACTACAAAATGTTACTTTTCATATAGCCAACATAACATTATTCATTGCGTTAAGGCATTACATGGTTTATTCTTTGAACGATAATCATGACTTAAATCATAAATATTGTCGACCAGACTCGGGTTGCTATGCCATTCGGGAAATGTCGGAAATTTACGTAAAACTGCATATTTTCCTTAGCCACCTCACGAAAACAACATAGGTCTAATTCATATCGTAAATATCTTGAATGTTTATCATATAACTAACTAAACTTTTCTTTAGTTTAGTAAATTAGTAGAAGCATGTTCTGTAAACTGTTAGGTTACGTCATATGTTGTATCCAAAGCGACGTCATATTGGCACACGCATTTTCCCGCGAAAGTTATTGACGTTTTGACATAGCGACATAGCACACAAAGCAGGCATAATGTTGGCATGGTTCGCATTAGGTTTGGTTGGGTTGACGTTCTTTCATAGTGCATGGCTCCGAGTCCGCGCTGGTATAAATGTAGCTCCATGCAATTGTAATCAAACTGATCAAATCCCAACCTATAAAATCACTATAGAATCTATACAGGTACTGAGGTAGACCTACAAACAAATCATGTTCTTGGAAATTGAATGTTCTTCCTTACTTATATTCTAATAATTTGGGTTGTGGTTTGAAACAAACAAACAACCCAAATTATGAGGGGGTAAACCCAAGTTCTCACTCATAATAACCCCAATTTCCAACCAAGGCCAAAGGTTGTGGAGGCACTAATATTTCATCCAAATTGAGAATGGGCACATGTGTCAGTCAAAAAAATGGCCCCGGGGAGCCACGATCGAAAGGTTGAAAGATACATGTATGAGTATAATATGATAATTATGAGGTACAGACACAATTAACCCCCTACCACAAGCAACCAACTTCGTGTACGTAATTGGTTATAAGAAATATTTATAGTTAATTAAATCTTGACGTTCATTTATAAGTCAACACATATTAATAGTCTGAGTAGTGCAGGTCGTGACTGCACGGTCGTCCTTTTTTACATGGATTTCAATGCCATAATTTCTTGTTTCACCCACTGACCAACGCGCGAAGCGCGTTCAGTGGGTGTACTATAATCGTAGGACTTATGCGTTTCTGCTGAATTGAACTAGTGCCTATGCGTTTCTGCTGGGCTGCACTGACGTTTGATCGCAAAATAAAATTATAACCATTATCAAAGCACACGTTTGGATAACACCGCCATAAACAGTGGCATATTATGATGTTGAGCTCGTATCATCAATAAAATTAGAGTTATGACTTATAAAACTAAGAATTACTGCTAAAGTATTTCTACCAATTAGGTCACTAGATTCGTGTTGAGCTGGAACTTGAGAAATCTTAATTTCAACCAATTGAAATGCCGTTGAAAACTGAAGGGTTAAGCGATTATCGCAATAGGATATTGGAACACGTGTGCGTAACGTAACTATCACAAGTATAACGTACTCTGATAAGTTATCGCCAAATTCGTGCTTCAAACAGTTTAAACATGTCATCTTCGGCTTCTTTTTTTTTATTTTTATGAAAATGAATAATAAATGGTGTGATAAATATGTATAATATGTATATAACGACAAATAGAGTAAAATTAGACATTTCCCCTTGAAACTTAGGATTGGAAAGCCAGGTACAAAAATTGGTGAAATATGAGTACGAACGTCAAAGTGTTCCCTGTGTATCGTGATAATTGCCAACCATGCGAAGCGAAGCCTCCATTGGCGATTATTTTACGCTGGATTTTTATCATCGAAACAAATCAATTTCTTCAATCTAAAAGATAATTACGTGCTTAACCCTGCCGTTTTCGGAATATATAGGTATTCCACGCAGAAACACCGAGTCTCAGCTTAAATTTTTGAAAAATAACAGTTTTATCGACATAAATAGATTTGAATGGGACAATTCCATGTTAAAATTTATCATCGAATAAAATTCAATTTCTTCCATCTAAAACATAATTACGCGATGGACTCTGTCATTTTAGGAACATATATGTATCCCACGCACATGCACCAAGTCTCAGCCTAAAGGTTTGAAAAAAGACAGTTTTATCGACATAAATCGATGTTAATGGTAAATTCCATGTTCAATTCAATTCAATTCAATAAGTTTTTATTTGATATTATAGAATAATAACATGTTATATACAACAGGATCCCACAAAAGCTGGGCTTATGAGGGCAGGACCCTTATACAAATATATGAGATTAATATTATATTGATATTAAAGTTGCTGTGTATATTTACAGGTGGTGCAATGGTGTGCAACAAATATAAAGATTTTGGGGATGGGTATGGGAGGGGTGTGGGCAGGGGGGATGGGTGTGGGCATGTCACAGTTCACAGTATATTTTCATGTTGCAATGATATAATTGGTCATGTAAATACCAAGTTCCTTCTCATGCTGCGACCTGATGTAGATGCATCATATCACAACCCACATGAGTCGATCCAGGACATCTAAATATTATATTAGAATTTATTTACTTATACATGAAATTACTATATATAGATGCAGAGGTTGAGACATGTTTCGATAGATTAGATTTGGTTCATTCTGAGTTATCCATTGGTTAATGTACGGATTTCAGTATGGGATGACACGTTAGATATATAATACATGCAGATGAAATATTCAGACTGTTCTTTCCCTCACCATGTAGGGCTAATCAGAGTAGGAGGAATTATACATTAAGAGTATGAAACAATAAGGAGCTTGTCCTAATCTGAATAGCCCTGTGGTGACAGAACTCTGTTTTGTACTAATATTAGAGTACATGTTGGTAACCAGGGAGGAGTACTATTCAGTGGGGGAGGTTGGTTTATGTTGCTTGTTAATGAAATATTCTTTCAGATATTTTGAGTAATTGCTATCAATTTCTATTCTGAGTTTGCAGTCAGTTGGTAGTTCATTCCACAGGCATCTGGCTCTGGTTGATATGGCATTTTTTGCTTTTTTCGTTCTTTTAAATACACAGAATAGATTTGAATTAGCTTTGGACCGTGTATTGTAATTATGGATATCATGTAGGCTTGTAAATAGGGAAGTCAGTGATTTAGGGAGTTTCTTGTGGTGGAAATCATGTAAAATTTTAAGCAGTTGCATATTTCCAATGTCTTCAAGCAGTAATAAGTTGTGTTTCTTGCATATTTCCTGGGAATTTTTATTATTTCCATATGACAGTGTTGCAATTGCTCTGTTTTGTATTTTTTCAAGTTTTTGAAGATTTTTCACTGTTGTTGCACTCCATATAGCATTACAATAGGTGAGATATGGGATAATAAGTATCGAATAAAGTGATTTCATCGTATCCTTTGGTACAAACTTACTAACCTTACGCATGACTCCTAGGTTTCTAGATAATTTATTGATAATTGTATCCACATGTAAATCCCATGACAAAGTTTCTTCAATATTAATTCCTAGGAATTTAGTGTTTTTAACCCTTTGGACCAGTTTATCATTAATTTTTAGTTCCGGTAGAAAATTTAACGACTTACAAAGATCTGTATTTGTGAAAAGCATATAGTTTGTTTTATCAAGATTTAAAGATAATTTGTTAGCTAGAAACCATTTGTTCATTGCCTCCATTTCTTTGTTAACAACATCATAAGCATTAATAATGTCTTTATCTGAGTAAAATGCATTTGTATCATCAGCAAATAGTATTACCTTTAATTTTTTGCACACATTTGGAAGATCATTCATGTATATAAGAAAGAGAAGAGGGCCAAGTATTGATCCCTGTGGCACGCCACAGGTTATATTTGTTTGGCATGAAAAGTTGCCTTCGTACAGTACAGATTGCTTTCTATTTGACAGGTAGCTGCGGAACCAGTTCAGTGCAACCCCCCCGACAACCATAGTGTTCAAGTTTATTAATCATTATATTGTGGTTTATTGTGTCAAATGCCTTGGATAAATCTAAAAATACTCCAATGGTGTGTTCTTTTTTATCTAAAGCTTGAGTTATTTTTTCTAATAAATCAGTTAAAGCAAGAATAGTTGAGTGATTTTTTTTTGAAGCCATATTGGCTACTATATAGAATATTGTATTTTGTAAGGTATTTATCCATTCTGTTGTACATCAGTTTTTCAAGAATTTTTGAGAAAATGGGTAGCACAGATACTGGCCTGTAGTTACTTAGAATTGTTGGGTCTTTAGATTTGTAGATTGGAATAACTTTAGCTACCTTCATGGGATCTGGGAATATGCCATTAGATAGGGAGAGATTACAGATATGTGTAATGGGTTTAATAATAAATTCGGAACATGTCTTCAGAATAGAACATTTCAGTTCATCAATACCTGCCGCCTTTTTAGAATTGATATTTTTTAATAAATCAAGGATCTCAAATTCATCAGTTGGGTGTGTAAAAAAAGAAGAAGTCTTGGGCTGATTAAGGTAGTCTGAAGGATTTTCACAAGATGTTATCTTGGCAGCAAGGTTTGGTCCAATATTCGTGAAAAACTCATTAAATTTGGCAGCAATTTCCTTCTTGTCATTGATGTATTTATTTTCATATAAGAACTCTGTTGTGGTGCTGTTACTCGATTTTTTTTTGAGAATATTTTTGATTAGTTTCCATGTAGCATTAATGTTACTTTCATACTGTTGGAACTTACTATGATAAAAACGCTGCTTAGAAGTTCGAATAATTGAGTTTACTTTATTTCTATACTTCTTGTATTGCTCATTATTATATTTTGTTCTGTCTTTTATGAATATTTTATAAGTTTATTCCTTCTTCTGATGGAGTTCAGTATACATGTACATGTACCTGTTGTTATCCGTGTATTTTGATTATTAGATATTTGGACTTTCTTCCTCTTTTTTGGGAAGTTAAGATTATAAGTGCTCATTATTTTACCATGAAATATGTTATAGGCTTCATTGCAGTCCTGGTTATAAAGTACTGTGCTCCAGTCAGCCACTGAGATATCATCGTTGATGAAATTTTTTGTTTTTCTTTGAATAGTCTCTTTGGTAAATAAAAATATCTTTGTTGGTTACTTTTTTGGTTCCATTATCCACAAGAAGGTAAATGGGCAAGTGATCAGTTATGTCTTCCACAAAAATACCTGCGTAAAATGATGAAGAGAGATGACAGTTGGAGAATATGTTGTCAATGAGGGTTGCGCTGAATTCTGTAATTCTGGTGGGTTTAGTTATTGTTGGCAGGAACATAAATGACTTCAATAGGTTTAAGAAGTTCTTTCCACTGGTATTATCATTATTTATGTTTATGTTGAAATCACCCATCAGGAAGCATTCTTTTTTTTCTTTATGTATTTGAGTTAGAACTGTTTCAAGTTTTTCAAGAAATGTGTCGACATCAGAATTGGGGCATCGATATATACAACCTACTAGTTGGTTCTTGTTTTTATGATCAGGGATTTCAATAAATAAGCTTTCAAAGTTTTCCGTGAATATAGATAAGTCTGTTCGAACTTGAGCTTTAAGGTTATCATTAACATATATTCCAACCCCACCCCCCCCTTTCTGTCATTCCTATGGTTTTCATATAAACTGTAACTCCCCATTTTTGTCAGATCAATTGGAGACTCATCTGTCAGCCATGTTTCAGTAACGCCTATTATATCAAATCTATGTCTACAAGCATGAAGGAAAGTAGATAATTTATCTATATTTTTCATTAAAGAGCGTATGTTGAAATGAATTATTGAAGATGATATATTTTTATTCAACTGTTTCAGTTTATCATTGAATTCTTCAAGAAGAATATAATTGGAGGAGTTTTCAGCATTTATTGGGTCTAAGTTATAGTCATCGTCATCCAGTTGGGATTCCCTACGAAAGTCATCATTCAGGGTGAATGGGTTCATTAGTAAGGGATCTTTTGAGGTGACATTTGAATGAACATAATCGTGTTTCATATCAAATAAAGCCAACCAAAACAGTGCCTCTTCTTCTATATGATTAAATGGTAGTATAGATGCAATACAATGGTGACAAAACCATGTTTTTTCATCATCAACAAGCTTTATGAAGTCTGCTTTTGAAAGTTTAGAACAACTTAGATGGATCCATTGATTACACAGGTCACAGCACAAGGAATCTTGGTTATTTCGCACTGATTTTTTGCAAGTGGAGCATGGGTATTTCAAGGGCATAGTAATGGACAGGGTGAGTGGGGCGGGGTGAGGTGGGGGATATAAGGTCTGTGGAGTTGTTTTTCTTGCGGATAATTTTATCATTGAAAAAAATTCATTTCTTCCATCTAAAACATAATTACGTGCTGTACTCTGTCATTTTAGGAATATGTAGGTATCCCACCCACACACTCCAAGTCTCAGCTTAAAATTTTGAAAAATGACAGTTTTATCGATATAAATCGATTTTAATGGCAAATGCGGTGTTAAATAAATTTTAGGGCCCTGCGAATGTTTTCTGACCTGTTCTATATTGGTCACTAGAGTCCATATTTGACCGGTTACACCTGATAATTATCCGACAGTATAGTCGCGTTACTTTATAGGTCAACATTGGTCATTATCACCCGACAAATTTATTTCGGTCTATCGTATCAACCCCTATTTTCTCCCGCGTAGCCTGACTAAATGTCAACATTGGTCTTTATCGCTCCACTAATTTGAATCGTTTCATCGGTATGAATTCCATATCCAATTATCAACATATAACCAACCCGACCTCTAATCCCGGTCCAATTTATTTATTTCATCGGTATAGTCACGTTACGTAATATTTTATCATGTGATACTTGTACTTATTTGTCTATGGTATTATTAATATGTTAAATATATATTCTGATTTGGAAATATTAACATTTTGTCCAATATTTGAATGGGTATAACAGACTACCAGAAAATAATTAATATTTACCTAATTTACCCCCCCCCCCCCCCAATTTGATATCATTGCTGCTTTAGTACAGTCGCGACGCAACATCGCTCCACTAATTTATGTCAGTTCATCGGTACAAACCACTTTTTCTCCGAGTCCATATAACCAACCCAACATCTTATAGAAGTCCATAAATGACTATTCTGGCACTATATAGAGATGACTAAGATTCTGATACCCCCCTATTTTAAAGCCTTGTTGCAACAGTAGAGTTGATCTCTGAGTTCAGATGCATAATGTGTCAACATTGGTCGTTATTGCTCTACAAATTTATATCGGTTCAACCCTTAGTTCCCTGTATCGCCCACCCCTCCCTCAATTTATTTTTTCAGTTGTATTATAGTCTCGTTACATACACATTTTATCTTTTGTAACTTTTGCTTCAACGCGTTGAGTTCCGCTGCAGACAATATAAAACTGACGACATTTTGAAATGTAAGCAGGCTTCAAACTCATCTTATCCAAGAAAAACTCTGGTTACATAAGAAATTTGTGTATAAGGTGTATGCGCATTTGTCGCGTTAAAAACAAAAGGTCCCAAGTCAAGGTCCAAATCCCCAACACACTCATGTGAGGTTTAACTCCATCCTCATACAGTAATGTCCAAAGTAATTGACCACTTAACCACATCATAATTATTGGTAATTTGTCAGGATTTTAAATGCTGAAAAAATACCCATAATTCTGCTGTGGTTAAGTGGTCAATTACTTTGGGCATTACTGTAACCAATATAAGGATTTGAGGTGTAATGATAACTCAATCCTCATACAGTAATGTACAAAGTTATTGACCACTTAACCACAGCATAATAATGGGTAATTTGTCAGGATTTTAAATGCTGAAAAAATACCCATAATTCTGCTGTGGTTAAGTGGTCAATTACTTTGGGCATTACTGTAACCAATATAAGGATTTGAGGTGTAATGATAACTCAATCCTCGTACAGTAATATCCAAAGTAATTGACCACTTAACCACAGCATAATTATTGGTAATTTTTCAGGATTTTAAATGCTGAAAAAATACCCATAATTCTGATGTGGTTAAGTGGTCAATTACTTTGGGCATTACTGTAACCAATATAAGGATGTGAGGTTTAATGAGAACTCCATCCACATAAGTAATAAATATGTGTGAAAATTAAACCAAAAAAAAAAAATTCCATGATGGCGTCCAATATGGACTGCCTAATTCTGCTCCAAAACATGTATATTGAATATATGGTTGTTTATTGGGGGAAACCGATTATTTCAATAATATTTTCATTAACTGGGATCCAAAACCCGACTTACGGGAGCGCGCTTCATGCGCGACTGTATCTTAAGCATATGTGCATATTTAATGAGCCAACAATTGGAATCCCAATAGAGAAGATTGGCACGTCGCCCTTGTGCATAGACATCATTGATGATCTCTATGGGAATCAAAATTGACATTTAATAGACAATTTCGATTAACCGCAATAACTTAAGGAATCTCTAATTGCGCTTAAGCCCAATGAGAATGCAATAAGACATTCCTTATTATGCTTAACCGCAATTACTTCCCATTCCACTTAAACACAATTAATATATCTCTCGTTAGATCACCCTTCTGCAAATAGTAGAATAATCCTATATTTGTTCCACCCATTGTGCCATGGAGAATGGAGATGGACTACACCATCTGTATTATAAGGAGTTTATGTACTATATATAATACTAGCCGATGAGCCCGACGTTGTCCTGGCTATTCAAAAACCAAATTTCAAGTCGATAGCTCCACCAGTTTCCGAGATCTGGTCTGCGCATGCGCGAAGCTGGCGTCGCACGGGCTCGGCGACCCGATAAAATTCGTATCCGGGGCAAGATACATTCACATAGCAAATTTCAAGTCGATAGCTGCACCCGTTTCCGAGATCTCGTCTGCGCATGCGCGAAGCGGGCGCCGCACGGGCTCGCCAATACGACAACGTTCACCGCCCGGTCAAACTACACACACTTACCAAGTTTCGTCCCGATCGGTCGAGAATCGTAGATTTGTATAAATGACAGACAGACAGACAGACAGACAAACATACAGACAGAGGTCTTCAAAATATATATGAGATATTATTCTTTAATAAGAGATTCATTATTAGGCTTTATCAGCGAAATTTGAATATTCTTCATTGCGCTTAAGCGCAATTAAATATTCCCTTATTGCGCTTAAGCACAGTAGAGATTCCCTTATTGAGCTAAAAGCGCAATAAGGAATATCCCTTATTGTGCTGAAGCACAATTAGCTCTTCTTGCTCTTAATTAAAAAAAAAACAGTTATAATTGTATTGTAACTATTGGTTTGTCCTTTAAAGGTACTCAATCCGAAAAGAGGGTCCCCATCTCAACAGATTCCAACAACAACAATCCGATCAGAGGGTCCTATATTACTATTTCTTTGGCTTTGGGGGTAAAAAATATTTGATTCGAGTCGAGGAAACCATCAAACAAAGCTCAGAGTTATTAGATATTGATTTTTGAAATTTGTTAATTGCTCGTGATGAGTACTAATAACTGCCGTCAATTTGGTAACCTGCTCGAGATTTTACGCCAAAACTCTATTCAAACAGACAAGGATGGATAAGTCTATAATCAGGGTACGCAATTTTGAATGTCTTCTGGGCCAGAAAGAATTCCCGATAATGAAAAATAATAGATTTCTAAAATCGATATCTAACAAATCTGAGCTTTGATGGGTGACTTCCTCGACTCGAATCAAATATTTTTGACCCCCGAAGCCATTGAAATAGTAATTGAGATGAGTTTTATCGGATTGAGTACCTTTAATATTTTCATACATCATGCCCACATATATTATAAAAGAATAGTACTATTATTATGCTCGTAGTAGTTAATACCACCTTACCGTCAATATTCTAGCATGGTTAATTTCAAAATCACAACGTTAATTGTTATTACTATTTGTGTGTACTGTATATGTACATCAGTCACCAATTGAGAAACTTAAGCACAGTCTGGTTGAATATCTACCATATATGGTGGATTATTCTCACATCCAAGCTGTTGGTGTCATTCGTGTTATTTTGCATGCGAATTGGTAGACCCCCCCCCCCCCCCCCCCACAATAGCTTATCAATACCACTCAGGACAGTGGGTGTTTTTCCTCAATTAATTGAATTTCTTGTTATTTCTCGGTTCGAAGAAGAATTTCATATTATGTTGTGCCATTTTCATGAAACGAAGGGGTAACTTGATGGCCAGTGCCATGGGTCTTGAACTTAATACGCCCTTTGATAGTTCTATTTTTATCTTCAAGCTTTTTATTAAAATTTTACCAAAACGCAATATAACGCAATAATGATTATTCATTTCAGTTATATTGGTTACATGAGGGAAAAGGCTATATATAAATGGAACTTTTCTAAATTATAACGATGATTTGTTTCTTATTTCAAAATTACAAATAGGTGACTTGACGTCGCACATAAGTTCCGAGTGGAACTACTGAACGCAAAGTCGACGGCCTATAGTTACACCGATACGCGAAATATCAATAACATGACTGGACTAGACGCTGGCTCTATGAGGCTACGTCGTTACACTATGCACGCCGTCATGACGGCGAACAGAGCAGAGCGTCGGAGCGTCATAGAGCCAGTATCTAGTCCATAACATGACGTGATTCGCTAACGTAAAACATGGTAAACGTAGCTCCGTACGTCAGAATTAAAACGATTCAACGTAAACCATGTAAAATTATCCGACGGCATGAGAAATTGTTGGAATGGTGGGTATCAAGTCAATGTTCCATGGCGCCCATTGCAAAATGGCGCCGGAAAAGTATCCCCAAAAAAATTTATCAGGCGAAAATAGGGGGGGCGTTCCGAGGGCGCCGGATGGTAGATCCGCCCTTGCAGATTGATACACACGAGTGTATTCATTCGTGCTGAAGTAAGAATTGTCAAGTAAGAATAAGGGAATTACGTAGGTTATATTAAATATAACACGACATTTAAGCATACTTGGCAATCTCTATGGCTATTTGTAACAAAATTCGATCGCGAATAACAGAATTAACCAATTCGGATATATATATCATTAAATAACTCATGTTGATACGAATCGTTATTTACCCTCCATCAACTAGGCGTGGTTACAAGAACGGAGCTACTGATAAATTGGGTCTCATGTATTGTATACCGTTCTAAAAGTAAGAATAAATGGATCTCATTGACCAATAGCAATTGCTGCACAGTCCGCAAGAGGATATATCCAGCAAATTATCAAACCGTCACATCGTACATGTTCGTTCAGTTTCATCATCACGCAATAGACTCGTCGTCAAGGCTCTAAGCGACATTTCCAACATGGAAAATACCAGCGATGTGGTAAATCACATAAAACTGTCAAAATATGTCCCTATATATTTCGATTGTATGTTACTCTGTATAATATAGTACTGGAGTCTCGTGTCACCCCATGTGCACTTGTGATTTCCAGAAGTGACTGAACAATTGCTTGTAAGACGAGATACCCCAAATATGGACACTTATCCCATGCTAGATGGACAGTCATATTATCCATATCTGTCTATGCTGATGAGTAGTTAGGGTTACTTCTGGAAGGCTGTGCATTCAGAAAACAGCGTATAGATCGGAGTATTGGCATGGAGTTTTATCATGTAGATTGATGCATTTGGACTGTTGGTATCCCAGTGAAAGTTTTAGCTCTATATGACACCAAAATGAAAAGGACGACAATTGCAATTATTGTTATATATGCCATACACAGGTTGATACCAGGAAGCGTATAATAACTTTCTAGATAACTCCAAAGATAATGCGGTTAGAGACCTGCTGATGCCAGCAGGTCGGATGTCTGAAAACATACCATATTTTGATTATGGCCGTTCATGATTAAAGCATTATAATTCCACCCGCCCGTCATATCTAAAGTCAGATGTGTTGCAGTTAAATTCAAATGGATCTATAGTTATCCCCCTATTCGCGACGTGAGTGGACTGTGTGTGGTGCATATCCTGATATTATATTGTGGTAGTGTTTGATGTACAAATGGGTAAAACAAATGGGATCACGAGCCTTGGTGTAATTTGTCGCTGCATCTCAAAAATGATATATAGCAACAACAACAACAAGAATCTGATCAACGATAACTCATCTATAACAACTCCGAATGTGCTGAGCGAAATAAGGAACTTTTAGTTCAGTATTTACTGAACAGCGTGTGATGAATACATGCATATGTCTTTATACAATCGGGACGATATGCGGACGAGGAATTATTCGCCATATTGTTTTCCACCGGTGTTGCCTGTAAATACGAATATTGAATACAGCCCGATTGATACATAATGACATGGGTTTTAAGTTTCAAACACAAATGGTACTTGCAGCAGCAACAGGCCTCCTGGTCTGAATATGACACGTTCAGATGTAACATAACGTAGACAAGTTTACTTTTCCACCAAGTTGGAAATAACATTTGATATTTCTGAAGGTTATCGCGTTCATATATTGCACATAGGCGGTCCTTCGTGGCGATCATGTTCAACAGAAACTGCATAATTAAGTTAGGCTTACAGGAGGGATTCTCATTCTGGACATGACTATTCTTATGTTTATCACTGATCAGATATTTTTTCGGAAGATGCAAAATCTGAACTAATTTTGTACAACGAGCGCTATCGTTTTCTGAATCTCATTTTCTCTGCGTTATTGGACACTAGTCAATGAAAGCGGCGATGGTGATTTAGGGTCTGGAAAATTCACTCTGTGTTATCACGACCGTCTTCGGTGGGTCGAAGCGGTTGTACAGCAATTATACATTGTATATATAACAGATTAATCGAGGCACTGACTCAGAATCAAAATCATTGCTTCAAATGTGATTGCTTCAGTGTCAATCAGTGAGTGCGAACAAATTATCATCTATTATCGAAGTGGTCATGTATTTATCGGATGGCACAATGAGATGTTACTTATTTCACATCTAGCTTTAAAATCTGTCCCAATTTTCACCCAATCAAGTCGGATGTGAACCCACATCAACCTCGTCTAGCCCAGACTTCGATAATGGTATCCACGGCATATCCACCTCATATGTAGTTATGTACCATCATATCCGGTAGCACTTGGAATAATATTCATTGAGAAAGATTGACCTTCTATTTTCGGGTTTAGGTCATTTCATATTGATTGTGTCAAAGGTGACTGGCATAAATAACAATCACGCATTCAATGTATTACTGTTACTCGGTTCTCTGTTTTAAACAATCCTGTTCATTTGTAAATACCTCATGAATGCAAGATTCGTCAATAATGGGCACCATTCTGGTAGATATTTTAAATAGAATTGCGCATCATGATATCCCGGAGTAACATGATACAATGAATATAATACTTTGGGTGGTGTGAGACATTAGATGGCGGCGATGACGGCAATAAAAGTGAAACATGACATATTTCACCATTTATTCTGACCACCGTATTGGCAGCCATCTTGGGGTTAGTAAGCCATTTTGTAATCTAAAAACGACATTGAATTATCGTACACACCAAACGTCTCTACCACGCTACATTCTGCGCGTTATGGCTTCCGAGAAGATGAAAAAAAATGGTTTTAGGTTATTTTGGAGAAAAATACCTAAATATTATTTTTTTTAAATGTGCCAGGAGGTGCATTGTGTAATATTTTCACTTTATTGTTCGAGTTTGTAGATTGGGATATATACCTTAAACTAGAGATTAGCAGTTCATCAACGACCGCTTTGTTAGTTAAGCCATTTAAACAAGTAAATGTGCGTTCTTACATATTTCCCAATTTCCACCTATATTGCGGCTGCCATATTGGCAGCCATTTTGGGTTAGTATGTCATTTTTTAATCCAAAGCAGAATGAAATTGCTGTATACACCAATTATCTCCACTCTTACAATTTTTTCTTGTTTTGCCTTCCAGATAATAAAAACAAATGCGTTTTATATCACTTTTTTGGAAAAATTCTAAAATTTATCAAACTTTCGGGTTTGGGGGTACATTATATATTTGTTTCTACTTTAATGTTCGAAATTGCAGACATAAATTTATATACTATTACATTCGTTAGCAGAATGGCCGTTGTGTTAATTAAGCCTATTGACATGTAACAGTGAGTTATGTGTGCCTTATACCACAGAATGGCGCATCTTAACTTTAGGGGGAGGGTTAATTTTTCTGCCTCTGATAAAAAATAATGCGGCCTGAAGCGATAAATTATATATATAAATATACCCAATTGGCAGTAGTTTCCCATGGTATAAAACAATGCGGCATACCCGTCTTACTTTATGATTTAAAAGAAACGAAAGACAACGCTTTGCGTGAATCGTCATATTTGTCACGCCCAAAATATTATTTGACATCACATGACGTCATGACTGCAATTCCTAGATTCAATGGTTACATGTATTACCATACTCTGGTTATCGCCCTACTCTCAGGTATCAATATTGGACGAATATTTCTTCTCAAAATGTGTGAAAATACTCGGTCAAAAATGTCAGCTTTATTTAAAAAATGACCGATTTTTTCATCGGGTGCCTCAAGAAAACCACGCGTTGAGAAAAAAGTCCGCCTATCTGACAAATCCAACATACGGATTTCGAAAATTTTGTATTTACGCTAACCAAAAATGTAGGTCTCATAAATTCCCTCTCCAGGCGACACCTATGTCCATATTTGCCTGGCCTATATGTTTGGGCAATCTATCCATTCTGATAACTGAAGCGGCATTTCAAAAACATTTTGTTGTTGCTGGAATCTGATGATATGGGGACCATCCAATCGGATTGAGTACCTTTAAGGAGTTGTTCCTAACAATTGATCATCGCAATAAAGATTATTAATCAATTCATTTCACTTATCGGAGTGGGTGCAAGTCTGGATAATGGTATGTCTGTCATTTGCAGAATGAGGTCTCCAGAGGGTGAATTTAGTGAAACTGCCGCACACTGTGAGCTAGCCTCACCAAATTCACCTCTGGGAACCTCATTCACCTTATCTTCTGCCTAAGCAGAATGAGGCCCCCAGAGTGTGAATTTAGTGATACTAGCCCATCTTGTGGGATAGCGTCACTAAATTCACCCTCTGGGGACCTCATTCTGAAAAAAACAGACACACAATTATAACCCCTGGGACTGTTGTCGTTCTCTCTCAATAAGTTTGTCAAAATCGAACTTTAGACCGATTCTACACATGGTTTTCCATACAAGGACAGTCTTTTGACAAATATTTGTAAGAGATATGGATGCAAGTTAGACCAAAATTTTAATGCGTGCAACTCGAAAAGTGTTAACACAAAATGTCTGACAAACTTGATACATACTCCATGGAATGCAAATAAATCAACATCCAGTTCTTAAGTAACAATACAGACTAGGTGAGAATCCCAGCTGTCCACAGAAACTCCATGTAAGCGACCGGTCTGCATACTGATTATAGTGTGGTCCATTTCCATAGAGATAATGAATCATAAATTGACGCACATGATAGCATTGTAAAATCTTGCCTGGTTAAGACATCAGGCACTCACATCTGTCCACAGAAACTCCACTGTAAGCAATCTGTATGCCGATTATAGTGTGATCTGTGTCCATGAAGACATGGAATCATATGTTGACTAGAACATAAGAGTTATTCACCAGGTACGTTTCCACATGCACACTCCGCTATAACCAATCGGCCTATACACTAATACTGATTATAATGTGATCCGTTTCCATTGAGATACAAATCACTTTATATTGTGATCAGTTTCCAAGGAGACCCAAGTCATTTTGTAGAGTGCTCCATTTCCATGGCGATGGCAGATCATACTTTGAGGACCATCTTGCCTGAAGCAGCGGCAGTTTGAATGATATCGACATGCGCCTGGGAGGCACTCTCCAGCGCGTACACAGGTCCGACATGTGGGCGGAGCCAACCAGCCGTCAATCCATCCTCTATGTATTTGTTCAATTCTTTGAACTCTTCCTGTAATTTAATAAATGTCATTGAATGGAGCCTCATGGAGGTCAATACATGCCTTCATTTCACAAACCAAATTATATAGAGAGTAATAATTGGTCCCGAGAATTATGCTAAATAATTCACAAGAGGCGTGACACGTCGGTAAGAAATGAGTGTGCATTAGCGCACGAGTTTCTTACCCAAACATCTCTCGCTTCGAGTGAATTATTGAACGTAACTCTCAGAACTAATTGATTACTCTATATATTACACTTGTACATCAATTTTGTTCGCCAAATATGATTAAAACACACAGAATTAATGCATGAAAGTCCAGATGTGGAGAAAGATCAACCAAAAAAAATTCAGTCTAGATTAGTAAGCGACATAACGTCAATGACGTCACGGGAAATGACATAATTCACTAGTGACATTACCATTTTTAATTAACAGCGTAGCAGTGTAATAAATTATAATCATCCCTCCATGACCTCAATGATACATGAAACCATGGGCAACAGGATGGGGTGGGTCTGATTAGAACAAGAGGTTGCACTGGGATACCCCCGATGTTCAAATTCAAATGTGGGAATTGCCGACGCCATCAACTAAGAGGGACCTCCACAATTGTCTCCTCCATTCAAAAAATGGTTCTAAAACATCAGCAGAAGAGCCGGATGCCACAAATTGTGAAAAATTGACAAACTAAGAGCCGTAAATCATGCCCAAAAAATTGGATGAGCCTGATTTTCCTCACTGATTTGAGATGTTGTGGCAAGGAGCAGAGTAATTTCCAGGCCAGTTTTGGTACGTGTACCAGGTATGGGAGCCCAAACTCCAGGCGCCCAAAAAACAGTTAGAAAGGGAATAAAAATACTCAGATAATTTGTTTTTGACCATTACTACTAAAAAACAAACAACAACTAACACTAAATCATCAAATAAAGCAAAATATTGTATTTAATGGCAGTACTAGGGGGAGGCCATCCCATACCCTCCCCAACTTAGGGCTGCAGCCTTTGGATATGACTTTGGCATATAAAACAGAAGTCCCCAAATAATTACTGGAAACTACACTGGCAAGGAGCTTGAATAACAACAATTATTGAAATCTGTTAATCTGTTTCCTAGATAGGCTATATATCTGATTCTGTGATGTCACCAACTTTTTAGATAATACGACATCAAAATATTTAATTTAGGAAAATAGGAAACAACTTTTGTCGAACAGTGGAACAGTGGGCTCAAAGCACTAACCATAAAATCTGTTTACTGTTTCTTTCAATCACTGGTATTCCAAATTAGTGGAATTGTGCGTTGGCCTCTTATTTAGAATATATGGCATATAAAAGTGAGCAAATCATAATTGTTCTTTCGAATGATCATGGCTACAGTAATGCTCTAAATAATCGACTCCTTAACCACAGCAGAATTATGGGTAACTTTTCAGGATTTAGTCAGAAATATGGCTTGTTGCCATTCATCGGAAAGCTCTCACTGCTGTGGTTAAGGGGTCGATTATTTAGAGCATTACTGTGTAATGAATTTCTAATGGTCCAGTAGTGGGTCAAATTCTCGGAACCTCTCCATCGGAAAGTTTAATGTTCACAACAAACCGTCAAATGTAATTTGGGTATTTGACATAAAATAAAACTTGACCGACATTTCTACTATAGCCCTACAAGCGCAGATTTTATTAAGGATTTGATAATCCATAGATGTCCTAATATTTCTTGAATCGATAGGAAATGCATAATTATGAACAAAGCAGAAGATACATTCAGGTTGATGCGAATTCAATCAATGGGGAAAGTTACATGATGACCTTGTTCGTTGACTTTCATTGAAATTGACATGATGATCTATATGAATGAAATGAACATTATGACATGGACATGATTCTCCATCTAGTATCTCAAATGGAGAGCTCCACCAGCGTCAAAAATATAATGGTTAATTTCATTAAAAGGCTCCCAGTTCCCCTCTCGACAATCTAGCTTCACTTTTGCACACTTAGATGTCGGTAGTTTATACTCTATAATAATTTGTACCAAACAAACAGAACTTGTATGTGTACATTATGAATCTTGACTCAAATGGCGCCACTTTTGACATCTATAAACAACACCAAGATTCCTCATATCATGGAGATGATTATGTATAAGTTTGGTGGAAATCAGCAACAATTTTATTTTCTGCCCCTCCCCTGTTTGTTCCCCTGACAACAGCATCACTTTAGAAAATTCTAACCTGCACCATTATCTTTCTCGTAAAAAGGTACCCCAAATAGACCCCTCTGTTGTTATCTAGATGGTCCCCTGTGAATTTCTATAGAACACAGACAGACAGACATTCGCAAATATATATATAAGATAATAATTTGTACCAAAGAAACAAATACTTATATATGTTTTATTGGGGTTTAAAACCATGAGGTGGTGAACTTGTATGTGTACAATATGAATCTTGGATTTCTCAGATAACGGATGTATGATTGCCTGAATTTTACACGAAAATACAATTAGGGTCCATACTTTTGATGAACCCTTGGGTAAATGATAAAAACCCCACAAAATAAGGCTTATAGTTCATCATGTCAGAACTAAAGTGTTCTATCTCCGTAAAAATACTATTATACAATGAGTTTCGAGACAAAACATATCATATCTTAGGATCTTGGGTGTACTCACGAAAAAAACACTTTGGAGATAGAACAATTTGCATAAAATTTTCTGTTTTTATCCCGTGCTATAGTGGTATTTATGTTTGTCAATCATATTAAGGTGCAAAAATCCCAAATCATGCCATTTTCTGTGTTATTTTAACCAAATAATTATCCTAGAGATCAGATGTTCAAACCTAGGAGTGAGAAATGGTGGGAATCTATAAACTGATTCTGATCAGATTTTTTTTTTAAACCGCAGCTACATGCGAGTGGTTTAACTAAGGTTCGTTAATTACGGTAGCAAATGGTCAAATTATTTGTTTGAGTTATAAAGATGGTGATTGTGTCATCTGATAATTAGGGGATAGAGAAATAAACTATAAAAGAAAAAGAAACTTTCCAGAGAAAATGAGGCCTAAGCAGAATGCAAATGTACGGCACCATATTTAAAAACAGACCAGCCTACATACTGACCTGGTTTGACATCATCACGCTGACGCCAGTCACAATGCCTTCCTTAGCCATTATAGACCGTGGACTGATTTCTATCGGACCTCTGGCACCGACAATCTGGAAATTAAAACTTTTGGTATTATCCCTTTCTGCACAGAATGGCTTGAAATAATTCTTTTGGAGGGCTGTTCATGCAAAATCAGCAGACAACAGACAGATGAACTTATAATACAAATGCTGAAGGATTACTGTTCAGATAATAAGTTCAACTTATCTGAACCTTTCCTAAAGGATAACGACTCATCCGTGAGTATTTAGTAAGGATGGATTAAAGACATATTATCAGGGTTCGCGCTGCCGCTTGCCAAATTTGCCAATGGCAAAAAAAAATCTCATTTGGCAAAAAAAAATCTCAGTTGGCAAAAATTTTGGCAAGTGGGTTTTCAATTCTGTGATGTGGAATATCTAGTCCGGAAACATCGAAAATGGGAATATATCGCCGACTGTACAAAGGGAAACCACATCGCGGACACTACAAAGGGAAACCCGGTCGACAGCTATTAACCAAGCGATCACAAAGTGAGATGCAATCGTCTTTAGTTTTCACAAGACGGTAACACCTTATTTCATTCATAATCAAACTCACTGATGGGAGTTCATTAATGCTCGCGTGTCAGGTGGTGTTGTTACAGAAACTGTGTTTATTTTAGATTGCTTAAATAGTGACTGCGATACCAAACGTCAAATCATTTCTAAAATGAGTCTCAAACGAAAACGTTCCGAGTGCGACGATACCGTGACGAAAGGTAAAAAACTGACGGACTTCTTTGGACGCAAAACAGTTTTGCCTACGTTACCTACGTCTGACTGTGTATTGACTGACATACAAAAAGACGACGTACGACCTGCAGATGTAACTGTTGTTGACGATGTAACAGACGAACGTGTGATTGATTTACATAGACGGACAGACATTAGTAACCAGACTCCGACGACGCCTTCGAAATTGACTAACAGACCGACATTACTGACAAAACGGACCTTCAAAGACGCGTGGAAATTAAACCGACCGTGGTTGATTTATGACAATGTGAAGAAAGCTATGTTTTGTAAAGTGTGCACCGACGCAGGTTTAAGCAATTTGTTCGTAGCAGGCTGTTTTAATCTGAAGAAAGATTACGTCACTCTGCACGAAACAGCAAAAGGTAATTATTTTACATTTAATCCTCTAATCCCACCCATTGTTTGTCTGGTCACTCACGGGGCTACTGCACAATGCGTATTTATGATGACATTGTATTTATGACAGTCAAGGTTTATGAGCACCAAGTGTAAGACAATAGGGGATTGACTATTTCGAGTAACAGGAACGGAACGAGGAACAGGAACGAGTTCCGAGTAATAGAATGACTATTTCGAGTAACAGGAACGAGGAACAGAGATATAAGCTCACATTTCTCGCGTTTTGCTCTATGTAACGATACATATTATACATCATTCGAAAGGTTAGCATAGCCCCTTCATTAATAGTGCAACATTTAGACACTAATATTGCGAACAAAGCGTACACTTGGCCAGGAACGGCGAGCGTTGAATAAGAAATTAGCTAAAAACGAAAAAATCCGAGTACCGGGAATCAGGAACAGAGATATAAGCTCACATTTCTCGCGTTTTGCGCTATGTAACGATACATATTATACATCATTCGAAAGTTTAGCAAATCCCCTTCATTAATATTGCAACATTTAGACACTAATATTGCGAACAAAGCGTACATTTGGCCAGGAACGGCGAGCATTGAATAAGAAATTAGCTAAAAACTGGAAACAATCCGACTAACAGGAATCATGAACCGAGATATAAGCTCACATTTCTCGCGTTTTACGCTATGTAAAAATACATATTATACATCGTTCGAAAGGTTAGCATCTTCCCTTCATTAATATTGCAACATTTAGACACCAATGTTGAGAACAAAGCGTACAATTGGCCAGGAACGGCGAGCGTTGAATAAGAAATCAGCTAAAAACTGGGAAAAATCCGACTAACAGGAATCAGGAACAGAGATATAAGCGCATATTACTCGCATTTTACGCAATGTAAAAATACATATTATACATCATTCGAAACGTTAGCATCTTCCCGTCATTAATATTGCAACATTTAGACACTAATATTGCGAACAAAGCGTACATTTGGCCAGGAACGGCGAGCGTTGAATAAGACATTAGCTAAAAACTGGAAAAAATCCGACTAACAGGAATCAGGAACAGAGATATAAGATCACATTTCTCGCGTTTTGCGCTATGTAAAAATACATATTATACATCATTCGAAAGCTTAGCATATCCCCTTCATTAATATTGCAACATTTAGACACTAATATTGCGAACAAAGCGTACATTTGGCCAGGAACGGCGAACATTGAATAAGACATTAGCTAAAAACTTGAAAAAATCCGACTAACAGGAATCAGGAACAGAGATATAAGCTCATATTACTCGCGTTTTACGCTATGTAAAAATACATATTATACATCATTCGAAAGGTTAGCATCTTCCCTTCATTAATATTGCAACATTTAGACACCAATGTTGAGAACAAAGCGTACAATTGGCCAGGAACGGCGAGCGTTGAATAAGAAATCAGCTAAAAACTGGGGAAAATCCGACTAACAGGAATCAGGAACAGAGATATAAGCGCATATTACTCGCATTTTACGCAATGTAAAAATACATATTATACATCATTCGAAACGTTAGCATCTTCCCGTCATTAATATTGCAACATTTAGACACTAATATTGCGAACAAAGCGTACATTTGGCCAGGAACGGCGAGCGTTGAATAAGACATTAGCTAAAAACTGGAAAAAATCCGACTAACAGGAATCAGGAACAGAGATATAAGATCACATTTCTCGCGTTTTACGCTATGTAAAAATACATATTATACATCATTCGAAAGGTTAGCATCTTCCCTTCATTAATATTGCAACATTTAGACACTAATATTGCGAACAAAGCGTACATTTGGCCAGGAACGGCGAGCATTGAATTAGAAATTAGCTAAAAACTGGAAAAAATCCGACTAACAGGAATCAGGAACAGAGATATAAGCTCATATTACTCGCGTTTTACGCTATGTAAAAATACATATTATACATCATTCGAAAGGTTAGCATCTCACCTTCATTAATATTTGTCCGGGGAATCTAAGATTTCGCCTAAAAGATATCAATAATTTTCACACTTTGTCTGAACTTTATTGCACAAAAAGCATTTTATGCGACAGAAATGAATATAGTGAATGATACTCTTTCCATTTCTGTAAATACTTGGCAGTGACGTCGCGTAATTCGTGAGAAATCTGCGACTTTCTACGAAGAATAAGTTACGTACGTTCTTCGGGGTGCTAATTTCTGATTCAACGCTCACCGTTCCTGGCCAATTGTACGCTTTGTTCGCAACAGTAATATATAAATGTTGCAATATTAATGAAGGGGAAATGCTAACCTTTCGAATGATGTATAATATGTATTTTTACATAGCGTAAAATGCGAGTAATATGCGCTTATATCTCTGTTCCTGATTCCTGTTAGTCGGATTTTTTCCAGTTTTTAGCTAATTTCTTATTCAACGCTCGCCGTTCCTGGCCAATTGTACACTTTGTTCGCAACATTGGTGTCTAAATGGTGCAATATTAATGAAGGGAAGATGCTAATCTTTCAAATGATTTATAATATGTATTTTTACATAGCGTAAAACGCGAGAAATGTGAGCTTATATCTCTGTTCCTGATTCCTGTTAGTCGGATTTTTTCCAGTTTTTAGCTAATTTCTTATTCAACACTCGCCGTTCCTGGCGAAATGTACGCTATGTTCGCAATATTAGTGTGTAAATGTTGAAATATTAATGAAGGGGGTATGCTAACCTTTCGAATGATGTATAATATGTATTTTTACATAGCGTAAAACGCGAGAAATATGAGCTTATATCTCTGTTCCTGATTCCTGTTAGTCGGATTTTTTCCATTTTTTAGCTAATTTCTTATTCAACGCTCGCCGTTCCTGGCCAAATGTACGCTTTGTTCGCAATATTTTTGTCTAAATGTTGCAATATTAATGAAGGGAATATGCTAACCGTTCGAATGATGTATAATATGTATTTTTACATAGCGTAAAACGCGAGAAATGTGAGCTTATATCTTTGTTCTTGATTCCTGTTAGTCGGATTTTTTCCAGTTTTTAGCTAATTTCATATTCAACGCTCGCCGTTCCTGGCCAAATGTACGCTTTGTTCGCAAAATTAGTGTCTAAATGTTGCAATATTAATGAAGGGGAGATGCTAACGTTTCGAAGGATGTATTATATGTATCGTTACATAGCGTAAAACGCGAGAAATGTGAGCTTATATCTCTGTTCCTGATTCCCGGTACTCGGATTTTTTCGTTTTTAGCTAATTTCTTATTCAACGCTCGCCGTTCCTGGCCAAGTGTACGCTTTGTTCGCAATATTTTTGTCTAATTAAATGTTGCAATATTAATGAAGGGGATATGCTAACCTTTCGAATGATGTATAATATGTATCGTTACATAGAGCAAAACGCGAGAAATGTGAGCTTATATCTCTGTTCCTCGTTCCTGTTACTCGAAATAGTCATTCTGTTACTCGGAACTCGTTCCTGTTCCTCGTTCCGTTCCTGTTACTCGAAATAGTCAATCCCGACAATAGGTTAATCAGCCAAATGTGAATCAGGCATATGCCGCATATATTTTATGGCTATTTGTCGTCAATACCGATATAGTCAAAATAATAATGATAATGAATTTCGCGGTAATCGACGAAACGCGTTTCATGTACGTTCTGCAACAAGAACAATAACTCTATAAATTCGAGGTGGATTAATATTCGAATGGAAAAACTCATTATCTGATACTATTTTAAATGTAATGGTTCAAAAATGATTTAATATAAATATTAGCTGCTCTGATATATATATTGCCTCATGTTAAAATGAAATAATCCAAGATTAATTAACGGCAATTGAGCCACAAAGATTGTAAACGAATTAACACCAGAGAACGTGGCAACTTTTAAAAGTATATCATATAGAAAGCAGGACTGCTCGTGGAAATTATTGGGCTCAATTTATATTTTCTTGGGATCAATTTGAAAACACAATAGTGTTGTGTAATGAGTTCACACCCAAATTTAGTTGGAGTAATGCTAATTAAATAAGGATTAACTGTCATGTGGACTGTTTTTATGGAGATGTAACGGTGAGGTAAGTGGACATAACTTGTGTAAAACCCGAAGGGTTTTACATACAAGTTATGTCCACTTACCTCACCGTGACATCTCCATAAAAATAGTCCACATGACAGTTAATCCTTATATTTATGTACATTTAGCGAAAAAGCCACTTTTGTAAATATATTTAAATCGAAAAGTGTATCGTGACAAGATCAGCCCAAAATACCCAATAGCACCCTTGGCAAAAGTTAATAGGAACAATTTCTCTTCATGTTGAAACCCGATGATGTATTAAGTCAATCCTGCGCGAGTCAAAATGCGCCCAAAGCATTACGCGTTCGTCTTTCCAAACCTAATGACGTATCGATGGTGTTATTAGCTTGGTGTTATGATGCGTTACGCATTCACCGAGAAATAACTGCAACTAGCCACGTGGGCGCCGACCAATCAGAATGCTGGATTTAGTGATGACAACACTTAGTGTGTAAATATATGCTAATTAATCAAGCCTACCTCCGGGGACACAGTAACGATGTCAGTGTCATGGCTTGCAAATTCGTCGAGGGTCATAAGTTGTGCCATGTGGACAGTAATGTTTAAGACAAAATTAATTAATAATGTTTTTAATAAATGATATATATAAAAATACTTCTAGCTCATCAAAATTATTTTAATGATTGTGTGTATATGTGGATATATTTAATTTTCAGGCATAAATTCTCACAACATTGCCGTACAAATGATCAACGAATCAAAAAACATGAAAGAAGTCCACAAAACTGCCGTCGTCAAAGCCTGCGACTGCGAGCGAGCCTTCTCCATTCAAAACATTGCAATCGATTGTCTGTTCGTTATCTCAATGCTCTAATGAAAATTTCTATCGTAGGACCATCTGTGTCTGAGTTTGATTTGCTGCTGCATTTTTGAAGTGGGTTGATGTTAAGTCTCGTAGAATTGTTCATGTTTAATATTAATGTGCATTACCATACTATAGGTTTATGTTTACTAGTATTTGACAATTGCTTGTCTAAATGTATTGTGTCTTCTATTAACATTTAATATTGATTTGTTGTCATTTTACCTTTGTCTGTTTACGTTTTATATGAATAAAGATAAAAACGCTAATTTTCCTTATTTTTCCCCAATTTGACCTTCAATTTAATTTGGCAAAAAAAAAATTCATTTGGCAAAAGAAAAATTCATTTGGCAAAAGTTTTGGCAATAGAATTTTGGTCCAGCGCCAACCCTGCATATTATGTACTTGTTCGGGTGCATGAAACTGATAAGTTAGTATCCAGGTGCTATGCCAACTGGAGGAATAGATCATTCTACTAACATCACCGAAAATTTCAAGCAAATCGACCGTACCACTCCATAGAAAACATTGTCTGAACTACGCTAAATTGTAAATATTTACTACTCGAATCGGGACGTTTCTATCAGCGATAAACTAACGAAAACAATTTCACCATCGGCAGTCACTGCATTTAAATAATGAAGAAGAATGTCGGTGTGTGTTGTCAATTATAATATAATATTTGTAAAATAACTACTTTGAACAAGATTATTCTCAATTTCTATTTGATCACCCTACCGGAGTGTTTCACATCACTTTAAAGATATCCTGTCCGATTTTACACAGTAAAACTAGGATCCTGCGAATATTCGATGTTCAATTCATTATTCCACTCGGTCCCAATATTTGATTGCAATACGTTCAGGTAAACCCTATCATTCTCCATTACTTAAATTTTTGTGATTGTGATACAGATGGAAAATTATCACGCTAATCGCAGGTTCCGTGAAAAGTCTGAACAATTTTAAGCATCAACCAGACGGTCAACATTAGGTTTCAGAGAACAGGAATAATGAACAATTTATTCAGACAGGCAGGCAAGGATCAACTCACAATCACAGGCTCAATTCATGGTTACAGAATGAGGTCCCCACAGGGTGAATTTAGTGACGCTATCCCATATGACCTCATCTGCTATGGGAGACATAGACTCAGATTGAATTCCCAAATGGTGAATATTTTGATGTAAACCCATTGGGAACCTCAATTATGAAATGCGTCTAAACAGAATGAGGTCCCCAGAGGGTGAATTTAGTGATGCTAGCCTGCTATGCAAGATAGCGTTACTAAATTCGCCCTCTGGGAACCTCATTCTGCAAAATGACAGACACACTAAACTCAGGCTTGGTCAGTAATGTATGACATCCATCTCAAACCTCGCTGATAAAGTTTAATATTTAACCCACAGGGAGCCTCACACAGATGGGAGCATGCACTACAAGTGTCATCTGCTCCAGTCTATCTGGGGCTCTCTATGGGTTAGACACTCATAACTATATCAGGCTTGTTCACAACATAGCATGAGATTTGAACAGCTTATGACAACATGTATGTACATGGGATGTGACCACACACAGAAGTTCATGGTAATCACCATGGTCATGTGACCTCTTCAAAATGTAGGTGTAAATAACACATTTTGGCTGGGTATGGGTCCCTCCCTGAAGTATGTCAACCAGTGAAGGCAAACCCTTTCGAAAAGAAATCCGAGCTTTTTTAAAGAAGTTTGGGAATCCTAGGAATTCATAGGATTTCCAAGGTTTGAACCAAGCTTTTTGAATGAAAAAATGTCTCAGTGTTGACCAAACCTTGGTAAAGCTAAGTAAAGCTTGGATCTAAATTTTACCCAACTTTACCAAGCTTTACCACAGTTGTCGCATAAAGTGAAACCTTGGAAAAAGCTTGGAAATCCTTGTCTCAGTGTTGACCAAACCTTGGTAAAGCTAAGTAAAGCTTGGATCTTAACTTTACCAAGGTTGTCACATGGAGGGGAACCTTGTAAAAGCTTGGAAATCCTTGGAAAAGCTTGGTAAAGCTTAGTCGCAAGTCACATGACTGGGTCACATGACTATGCAGACGTCACTGTTGTCTGTGGCAGACATTTTGAATCAACTGTTGCAGTGAGTTTAAATTTTCAGGTAATTTATTGCTTGTGTGGCCCTAATGTTTTCTATTTGACTCATAGAATATGGTTGTAGTGATATTTTTATTTATGATATTATTTTAACAATTGTTTTACCATTTTCAAGAATGACCTTAACCCTTTACCCAACAGAAGGGCCATGTGCCAATGCATTCTATTATATATGCGAGTCGACCATAGGTCGCCTCGCATATATAAGAGAATGCATTGGCTTAACACATTAAATTTTTTTAAATTGTTAAAGAATGTAAGAAAAAATGGTAAAAAGTGTTTTTTTTAGGCCAATGCATATGCGAGGCGACCTATGGTCGACTCGCATATATAAGAGAATGCATTGGCACATGGCATAACTGTAACTATCACAATGTGGTCAAGGAGCCGGTTCCAATGATATCCATATTTGTATGGTTCTATTGAGACAGACCGAAGATATTTTAGGCTGTTGAAGCTTTATTTGGCCGGTTTTGGCCGGTTTGTTGGGTAAAGGGTTAAGGACCACTATCTACCTTTTCATTCCAAAGGCTGGTCTATTATTGTCTATCATCCTATACATTGTACATGGTATAACATACCATAAAGTAACATTTATCTCAATCTAAATAGAATTAAAACATTCTGACTTAAAAGTGAAATTTGAATGAATAATGGTTCAAGACTGTTGTAAATTTCAAGAGATTGTATCATTAAGGATGATGATATTGTCAAAGTTGAAGCCTTTGCAGTGCCATTAGAGTCTGAGATTTTAACCTTTTAAATACAAAACAATTTTAACCTTGGTAAAGCTTGGTAAAGCTAGGCTGCAACCTTGGTAAAGCTCGGTAAAGCTTAGCTGCAACCTTGGTCAAGGTTGCAACCTTGGTAAAGCTTGGTAAAGCTTGGTAAAGCTAGGCTGCAACCTTGTTAAAGCTTGGTAAAGCTAGGCTGCAACCTTGGTAAAGCTTGGTAAAGCTAGGCTGCAACCATGGTAAAGCTTGGTAAAGCTAGGCTGCAACCTTGGTAAAGCTTGGAAAAGCTAGGTTGGAAACTTTGGTAAAGCTTGGTAAAGCTTGGTTGGAAACCTTGGTAAAGCTTGGTTTGAAACCTTGGGAAAGCTTGGTAAAGCTAGGCTGCAACCTTGGTAAACCTCGGAAAAGTAATGATTAAGATATTGTAAAGCTTCGAAATCCTTGGATGTGAGCTCGGTTGAATTTTCTGAGGTATTCCAAGGTTTTCCTAACTTGAAACGTTCCAATACCGCCCCAAGGATTTCCAAGCTTTTCCAAGTTCTCCGATCCTAGGATATCCTAGGAATTCCAAGGAATTTTCCTAACTATTCCAAGGTTTTATTTTGGTAAGTGAAGTGAGAAATAAATGCTAAGAATTACCAATTTCTGCATTATATCACCCATATATACAAAAATTGACTCGTTGCCATTCATCAGAAAACTCTCACTGAGAGCTTTCTGATGAATGACAACAAGCCATATTTCCGACTAAATCCTGAAAAATTACCCATACCAGTAATTCTGTATTGTATTGTATTGTTTATTAGCAAAGTCAACATCTAAGTTGCAACATGCCATACAACTAATTTACACAACATTATACAAACAATACACAACATACATATACATCAATAAATGAGTTCATCATATTATATGATATTGATAATAAATACAAATAATGCTAATACATTTGGGAATATGTTTTCTGAAATGGTTTCATATAATATTTACATTATATATAATATAATGTAATACTTTTTTCATGGTAACTTTATAAATGCTAATTTTAAGAAAATGCTCACTCTTTTCAATATACTTATGTTAAGCAGTGACAGCAGTCTGTAGAATTTATTTCTGTTAGGGTTTTCCCAGTAATACTTCGGTATATAGGTTTCTCGCATATCGTTGAGTTCAGTACACAAAATAACAAAATGGTATTCATCACATACATTTTCGCCACATAACGGGCATTTCGTGTCTTTACATGTACTTTTATTCCATCTGCATTGCTCTACCGGTAGTCTGTGATTGGCTGTTCTAAATTTCAGTAAATACGTAGCTAGATGAGATGGCATATATACTAAGTATCGGTTCATTCTGACAGAATCCTTTATGTTTCGATAAAATATGGCACGGCTTGAAATAGACATATTCAGATTGCCGAAGAGGCAAACATGTGTGTTGCTCTATTAATTTCGCTTTCATGTGTTTCATGTCTGTCTTGCTTAGTGGTGACTGATTCTGCCACGCACTTTCCATATTTACTTCTCGCAGAGTTTCTTTGATAAACGAAATCCATTTAATCTTGTTTTGTAGTATGGCATCACCATCATTGAGATACCTGAGTAGAAGGAATACATTTTTAGCTAATTCTGATCCTTCGTGCGATACTAGTTTTGACCAATATGATATTGCTCGGCACTTAATTTCGATCATTACGGGGTATCTCCCCAATTCTGCTGTGGTTAAGGAATCGATTATTTAGGGCATTGCTGTACTCATATAAACATGAATATGCATCAAATAGCCATTAGTGTGGAAACCCAGATGGTTGCCACGGTCACATGACCTCTATGAGTGGCTATGAACTTGTGATGCCTATGTCTAATCACATATGAAGTTTCAACAAATTATTACAAGCAATACTTGAGATACACTATGTTACCCATGTACACACATAATGTTTTTATACATGTATGGTATGCTTGGAAGTGGGGAATCTTTCCGTGGTGCTGACTGGCAGCGAAAGAGTTAATATGAGGTTTTGATGACCAGATATAGACTTTGAAAAAGAACCTCAATGCCTTCTAACCCATAGATAGCCCCACGTAAAGTGCAGCAGAAGCCACTCCACAGTGCATGGTTCCATCTTTGTGAGGCTCCCTGTGGGTACATACAACTACATACTTTGTTCTTATGTTCATTATTAATAACTCTCCAGTAATTAGTTTTCACATGTCAAAACCATTGTTATGTAAACATTACTGTTACAGTGGAATTACAGATAAAAGTCCAATTAGTCAATAACATTGGAAAAGCTCAACGCATTGAAAAATATTCTAAAAATCAGTTTCTCCAAGTTCTTCTTATCAGTGATTTTAATGAATACATTTATATTTTTGGCACATTTATCCACTTCGAGTGACTTGGGTACCTTTCATTTCTGTTATCACACACTTCAGGGAGAATAAGATATTGAGTTTACCACAACAGTTCCATGGAAGCTCATAAGATCTATGTCACTTTGTAGATTAACATTGGACAGCATCTCAATAGTTAGATTCACACCAGATTCACGAACTTTAGCCTGCAAAATACAAGAGGCCAGTCACAATCAGCAGATGTGTAACCCACACATTAAACTATTTATAATAAACATCTCGATAGTTAAATTTACACCAGATTCACCAACTTTATAGCCTGAAAAAACAAGAGGCCGGTCATCACAATCGGCAGATGTGTAACACACACATTCAACCAGGGTTGTTGCTGCCACTTGCCAAATTTGCCAATGGCAAAAATAATTCACATTTAGCAAAAACAAATTCATTTGGCAAAAGTTTTGGCATGTCACTTTTTAATTCCTCACTAAAGTTGAAAAATATTGGTTAATCAATACCATTCATTTTAGGAAATTATTACAATGGAATATATTAGTATTATATTAATATGCAGTTAATCTGATAGCATTAGTATCGATGGGTGGAGGGATTACTCGTATTAAATGTGATTGTGGTGTTTAAATTAATCCTCTTGTGATGTTCCCTTCTGATGAAGCAACGCTTCTACCATCATTGTATTGTTCGGTGATTGGTTTATTGCTGTATGATAAACCACAATAGAGATGAGAGTATAATAATTAACTAACTGCTTTTCTATCGATATCAAACCGCGAGTGTCGGAACATAAGACTCAATCAAGGTAGCAGAAAATGATACTATTAGTGATAATATTTGGCAAATTCTAAAAACAATTTGGCAAAAAATATTTACATTTGGCAAATTATTTGGCAAAAGTAAATTTCAGTCCAGCGCGGACCCTGCATTTAACTACTTATAATATTCATCTGGACAGTCAGATTTACACCAGATTCACCAACTTTAGACTGCAAACAACAGAGGCCGGTCACAATCAACAGACCTGTAATCCGCATAGATCATGCCATGAATCTCTGCCCTGGCTAACGCCCGTAGAGATCATATTCCACCAGTACAAAACCTTGGAACTTTTTGAAGTTTTGACGGAGAACCTTATAAAGTCGAAAAAATAAAGCAGGGAATATATTTCTTAGTTATTATCTGTTACTTTCTAAATAGTTTCTGATGTCTGATTGCTTTTTAAGATGACAAATGTGTCAATAATGAGGTCAAATGTGTCAATGATGAGGACAAATTGGATAATTCAAAAATGTTTTAATCAGGTGTCTAACATTTATTTCATCGAGATATCCATCGTTTCTATGGTTACTCATACCTTTATTTAATCGAGATAGCCATCGTTTCTATGGTTACTCATACCTTTATTTCATCGAGATAGCCATCGTTTCGATGGTTACTCATACCTTTATTTCATCGAGATAGCCATCGTTTCTATGGTTACTCATACCTTTATTTCATCGAGCTATCCATCGTTTCTATGGTTACTCATACCTTTATTTAATCGAGCTATCCATCGTTTCATTGGTTACTCATACCTTTATTTAATCGAGCTATCCATCGTTTCTATGGTACCTTTATTTCATTGAGATATCCATCATTTCTATGGTTACTCATACCTTTATTTCATTGAGATATCCATCATTTCTATGGTTACTCATACCTTTATTTCATCGAGATATCCATCATTTCTATGATTAAACACATGATCGGCACCATTTCTTCTTACTACGTCCATCCCCATCTGGGACCCTGCTGTTGCAAACACCTCCATGCCCAGATGCTTTCCGATCTGTACGCAGGCCAATCCAACCTGAAAACATGAAAAATTTTATTTGTACGCAAGCCAATTTAAAGTGATGTGAAACACTCCGGTAGGTTGAGCAAATATAGAAATGGAGAATAGTATTGCTCAAAGTATCGGTAGTTAATTTTACAAATATTAATCCAAATTGACAACACACACCGTCATTCTTATATATTAATTAAATAGAATGATGCTAGATGGCGAAATCTTGCCGTTAGTTTATTGCCAATTGCTGCGTCCCGAATTGAGATGTAAATATTTACAATTGAGCATAGTTCAGACGATGTTTTCTATGGAGTGGTATGGTCGATTTATTTGAAATATTTGGTGATGTTAGTAGAATGTAACATTCCCCAGGTTGGCATAGCGCCTGAGAACTAACTTATAAGTTTATCGCACTCGAACAAGTCCATAATATGTCTTTAACATGCTGAAAACATAAAAAACATTTTCTGTACGCAGGCCAATCCAACCTGAAAACATGAAAAATAAAATTTTCCTGTATAAATACCAACTAGAGGTGTGAGTGTCCCAATGGGATTAAGGATACCCCCCCCCCCCCCTGTGTTTTAAAAACACTAAGATGTTTCACATGTCAGTAAACATTTAGTTAAAATAATAAAATAACAGATTCCCATTGCAGGTGCACAAACCTAACCCCTAACACTAATCCTAAACCTATTGACCTAAAAATTTACAAAATTATACATGTTGCGAACATTTTCTAAGTCGAAAAAGGGGGATAACTCCACCAAAAAAAATCCGACAGATGTCATAATCACAGGTGCACAGGTTCCCATGGTGGTTGATGTCTGCGCCAAGTTTTACAGAAAACCATAAAAAAAAAACTCCAAACAAATGTGTGTCAACAGACAATGGATGGACGACAGACAATAGATGGCTAAACAGATTCCAGTATACCCCCCCCCCCCACCCAACAATTTTTTTGCGGGGGGGGGTATAATTAAATATGGTCGGATATGACAAATACATTGCATACCAGCCGTCACAAAAAAATTAACTGGGTGTATGGCGGTCATGACAATTATCGCGGTACATGGTGATCGCAAAACAAATTAAAGCGACTGTAATTTACTTGGCTAGTGCATTTAAAAAAATATGTCAATGTCTAGCTTTTGCGGAGATACCACTTGACCGCGGTTGACTGGTGGTATGACTGCGGTCATTTCCGGCCTATAACCTTGTTAAAGGGGTTGATTAATTAGAGCATAACTGTATATCTCTTTCTTCAGTCTATTAAGATATTTACCAATTTGCCTGTGGTTTGAAATACGAGCCTTCTGAAAGTTTGAGGCGATGACAGCATTGTATTGATGGATTGGATTTGACCATGCTTTTTGTGATACAATTCAGAATATCTACCACAAAATAACATTCATAAATCCATGGGAACCAAGGTTACTGACCAATCAGGATGAGCCTTGTATGCAGATTTAGGCAAGGTCATATTTCAAACTGCATAGTCTTGATCATAACAAGAGTTACAGTGAGAGCTTTCCGATGAATGGCAACAAGCCATATTTCCGACTAAATCCTAAAAAGTTACCTATAATTCTGATGTGGTTAAGGAGTCGATAATTTAGGACATTACTGTATTTCTTAAATAAACATCATCATACATTTGAAGTATAAGTTGATAAACTTACCCCGCCACTTGCTCCATGAACCAGTAATGTCTGACCTTTCTTGGCATGACCCCTAGAAATAAACAACGCTCAGAAATAAACAGATAAAACAACACTTAGAAATAAACTGATCAAGCTTCAGTTTAGTGAGTCTGTCATTTGCAGGTCCCCAGAGTGTGAATTTAGTGACACTATCTCACATAGCAGGCTAGCATAACCAAATTCAACCTCTGGTGACCTCATTCTGCATGGCCTCATCTGCTATGGTAGACAAAGACTCAGATTGATAACCATCTTGGATCATCAAAATTTTAGTCTAAATGTGTAAAAGGTGTTAGCTTGTGCTACATATGTCGATGTAGCATACGTTACTATAGCATAAATTACTTTGTAACACTTTCATGATGGGAGCTGCGCTGGTGCAGCATTAAAGATCCTGTGCCAGTGATTTTCTAATAAAATATATGCGAGTCTCCCATAGGAAGCCTCGCATATATAAGAGAATGCACTGGCTTACAAGGTCAAGGTAAATATTGTTAGGCCAATATATGCTCTTATATATGCATGGCTCCCTATGGGAGATGAGAGACTCGATAATATAAGAAGAATCTCAGAAAGCTCCAGTCATGGAAATGTTATAAACCAAGATATCTCAATAAAGCTGTGATCCAAATACACAGTAATGCCCTAAATAATCGACTCCTTAACCACAGCAAAATTATGGGTAACTTTTCAGGATTTAATCAGAAATATGGCTTGTTGGCAATCACCAGAAAGCTCTCACTGAGAGCTTTGAGCTTTCCGATGAGTGGCAACAAACCATATTTCCGACTAAATCCTGAAAAGTTACACATAATTCTTCTGTGGTTAAGGAGTCGATTACTTAGAGCATTACTGTATATAACAGAAAACATTGGACTAACAATATTTACCTTGACCTTGTAAGCCATGGCATTCTCTTATATATGTGAGACTTGCATATATAAGAGGATGCACTGGCACAGGATCTTTAATGCTGCACCAGTATGCATCCCGTCATGAAAGGGATAATAACGCTGAAGGGGTCACTCTCACCAAAAAATGCTGAAGGGTACAGAGGATTTGAAAAATTGCTGTTCAAGGGTACACATGGTTTGAAATGCCGTATCTGCCATGATTTCTGTTAGAGAATATTTGTTTACGTTCCAATGAACATTAAAGGGGTACTGTGCCCCAATTTCAATAAATTCTCGGTGACAATAGCGATCTAATATGAATATTATATTATAAAATAACTAATTTGAGTCGACGATGTCTACTGCATGAAAACGTTCCGGTTAACAGGCTATCGTAAAAGTAAAACTGAATTATTTAATATAAATTCATCTATGGCTGGAGTCATAAAATGGAGAATTATGCCATTACGAGTTACCGTTCTTGAAATCGCATATGTTGCGTGTCTTTTATCGACGGCCGTTCGCGAACATTATTGAGTTGCAAACAAAACATGTTACCTGCAAAAGAAGGCCCGTTATAATCGATTCAGAAAAAAGGAGAAAGAATCAAGAGTCATAAAGCGTCAAATATTTTCATAGGGAGTGAGATTGTTCGATGGAAGAAATTGAATGCATCAATCCAAGCTGTGAGCAATGAACTTCCGGTTCTTCCTGCGAGCTGCATCTTCTCCGGTGAAGGTCAAAAACATGGCGCGTAGTTTGGAATCGTAATATTTTTGTTTCCAAGATCAATATTTTCTTCGTTAAATTAGGTTTATACAAAACTCATAATAACACGAACACAATCTAACTTGAACGTTATTTCAATGGGAGTAAATAAAAAAAATCGCCTATCTTTGTGTACAGTACCCCTTTAAAATGAACTGAAAACAAACTGCTAATGACCAACTGTACATGGGCACCAGACTTTCAGAAATACAGTTTCAGTAATTATGTTAGTGGCGATCACAAACCCTGTGTACCCTTCAGCACTTTTTTTTGGTGAGAGTGACCCCTTCAGCGATAATAACTGCAGCGATGTTTAATGTTTAACCCACATGGAGTTTCACACAGATGGAAGCATTCACTACGGAGTGTCGTCTGATGCAGTCCATGTGGGGGGTATCTATGGGTATGAAAGGATTAAAGAAATGGTTAAGATGAAGATGCTAACCTGTTGATCATAGCTCCAACAGCCGTGTAATACGGGACACCGATTCCAGTGCCCTGTTCAAATGAAACACATTCAGGTAGGACACCAATATCACATTCATCAGCGACGGAGTATTCTGCATACGACCCAGATTTCGATTTGAACAAATAAACTCTGTCACCTTCCTGGAAAGATGAAAGATTGCCATAGCATTAAGAACACCCACAGTTACCATGGAAACATGAAAGGTTAACACTTCGACTACTGACTATGAGTTATCTCATACTTTTTGCATGTAATTGAATGGGAGTTTGAATTGGTAATATTTTGGCAGATTCACCTTGAATTTGGTAATATTGGGTCCAATTTACCTTGAATTTGATAACATTTGAGCCAATTTGCCTTGAGTTTGGTAACATTTGAGCGAATTTGCCTTGAATTTGGTATCATTTGGGCTGATTTACCTTGAATTTGGTTATATTGGGGCTGATGTTTAAGCATTTGGGTCAATTTACCTTGAATATGGTAATATTGGGGCCAATTTACCTTGAATTTTGGTAATATTTGGGCTGATTTACCTTGAATTTGGAAACATTAGCACCAATTTATCTTGAATTTGTTAATAATGGGGCTGATTTACCTTGAATTTGGTAACATTTGGTCCGATTTGATGTACAGTACCAGCAGCATCTAACCCTGGAATGTATGGTAGTTGAGGCTTCCTCACATATGTTCCTGTTCTGATGTACGTGTCGAGCGGGTTTACACCAGATGCGGCCACTTTAATCAACACCTGAAATAATTCTCCCATTCAGTTATTATAGTATACTAGCAGGGTTACCCGGCGTTGCCCAGGTTAATGCGATGAGAAACCCTCTGAATGCTGTGGATATTTGTTGGGGATAGAGAATGCTCTTGCTTAAAAGTGTTATACGTTTTCTCATAAATTGTATATTCAAATAGCATCATAAAACATGATTATTACAGTCATTGGATATAAGTAGTGGCTCACCTTGTCAATTGTCATTCTGTTTGTCGCGATTAATCCGTTCCAACAATAATGAAGTATGTATGTATTTACAACTGCGTATACATTAGACGTTATAATATGATACGTGAACATCATAAACATTAGTTCGGTAAAAGATGATAATTGGGTTTTAAATATTGAGATGTATCAATCAATTTAGTGGGTTGGACTAAGTTCTCGAGGACACCTGGCTATCTCCATGAAGATACAGATGTTTCAAAGAAATTTCCAGGTGCTCCTCTGTTCATGGTGCTATATATTTGCTAAATATTCTCAGTTTAAACGAAATGTTGACGCGCATAAATATTAGCTACATGTGCCAGGCACAGAGCGAGATTTTGAGTTGTTTATGTCAGTCGAGGAGTCTGTTATAAAACCCTTGTCAGATGTGCAGTATTGGGAGGATCCTGAAAAGTCTTATGCTACTAACTGCATTCTCTTGTATATCAGAAGAAACTATATTTGACTGCACACTGTGACCACTATTTTTGAACAGCCCTTCCATATCTGTTGACAAATTGTAACTTTTTTGGGGAAACTGTATTGAATAGAACAGACTCAATTTTGTTATAATATATATGCAATCCTCTGACGGTTCGGGGTCTCACAGTTTGCACGAATATATGTATCTCTTCAATAGAATGATAAATATACGTTTAATGCCTCTTCTATGTATCTCTTTTTGCTAGCTCATTTTGTGAATGCCCTGATTGCTATTCCCATATAAATATGACAGTTAAGAAGATATAATTGTTCAAGTGATTTAAGTGGGTCACCATATGTCGGGATTGTGAAATGTGAACGTCCAAAACTACTTAACATGATATGGATATGGCCTGGGTGACTGTATATAATTTATATGTGGATAAAGGCGAATAGCAATCTTATCAATGATAGTGCATATCCGCTCGCCATCCGCGACGCAAACGACACCAAATGTGATTTAATTCATGGTATATCATTAGATAAAAACGTGTATGAATTCGGTGGAAATTGGTGCCAAATAAATTTGTACCAGCGTTTGCCTCTTTTGACATATTTAAACCACTCCCATTAGACTCATGGATGCATGCTATACTGGAGATGATTATATATATGTTTGGTGGTAATCAGCAACTAAACAAATTCTGAGAATAGTTATGACCCATATCTCTCACCCAACCGACAGCAATTTGACGTCTTTAAATCACACGATGATATTCCTCGTACCATAGAGAAGAATAATATATCAATTTGGTGGAAATCTGGGCGTCTAGTTTATTAAATCAATTGTTGATGCAACGTTGACTCGAACAACGCCATATTGCGAAGGTGATTATGTATTCGTTTGGTGGAAATCGGCGACAAAATTATTTCACGATATATTTTTAATTTTGCCGACCACCTCCTTTTCTTCCCCTGACACCAACAGCGTCATTTTAGAAAAAATTTACCCGCACCGTTATCTTCCTTGGTGCCATCTCGATTGTACCGTGTGAAATTATATATAGAACGCACACAGACAGACAAACAGAAAGACAGACAGACAGACAGACAGACAGCACGATTTGATTTCTTGTATCATTTGAGAAGAACGTGTCTGAATTTGATGGTAATTAGTACTAACAATATTTTGTATCAGTCTTGGTGACCCTTCCGTCCCTATTTCAGTCTCAAGCTGCACACACTAAGACTCATTAGAGATTAGAGATGCATATATATGAATTTGGTGAAAATTGGCGAGTATACAAATTCGTATCAAATTTAAGGTCCCCATATCTCTCACCCATAGGGCACAAATTTGGTGTATCTAAACGACACGATAAGATTCCTCCTATCACAGAGAAGTATATGTATCAATCTGGTGGAAATCGGCACTAAACATATATATATAATTTGTTGTGTCCCTCTCATCTCTATAAACCACTGACTCGAATGGCCCAATCTATGACATCCTTGAACCACACGATTATACTCCTGATATCATGGAGATGATTGTTTATAAGTTTGGTAATTTTATCAAATTTGGTGCCAATCCACACCCCCATCTCTCGAACAAACAGCACCACTATGGCGTCTTTAAATCACACGATTAGATTCCTCGTGTCTTGGATAAGAACGTGTATCAATTTTGTGGAAATTGGCGCAAACAAATTGTGCATCTATTTTGGTGCCCCTGTCCCTTTCAATGCAACCTGACTCGAATGAGGCCACATTTGACAGATATAAGCAACACCATTAGACTCCTCATACCATGGGGATGCTTTTGTATAAGTGTGGAGGCAATCGGCGACTAAACCAATTATTATTAAATTTAGTGCCCACCCCCTCCCAATCTCTCAACCAAAAGACAACAATTTGGCGTTGTTAAAGCGCACAATTTGATTCCTTGTATAATGAAGAAGAATATATATCAATTTGGTGGAGAACGGCGCTAAAATTAGTTTTTCAATTTTGGTGCCCCTCTCCCCTGCCGTGCATCCCTGACTCGAACGACGCCACTTTTAAACCACACCGTTGGTTTTTTTTATATCATGGGTTTGGCGTTGTTAAATCGCACAATTAGATTCCTTATATCATGAAGAAGAATATATATAAATTTGGTGGAGATCGGCGCTAAAATTAGTTTTTCAATTTTGGTGCCCCTCTCCCCTGCCGTGCATGCCTGACTCGAACGACGCCACTTTTAAACCACACCGTTGGTTTTTTCATATCATGGGGATGATTATATATAAGTTTCGTGGAAATCGGCGACAGAAAAAAAATCTGCCCCTCCCCTTTCCGGGCACCCCTGACGCGAACGGAGCGACTTTTGCCATATTTAAACCACACCATTAGATTCCTCATATCATGGGGATTCTTATATATAAGTTTGGTGGCAATCCGAGACAATTTTTTTTCTGCCCCTCCCCCTTTTCTGCCCCTGACAACAACGGCGTCACTTTAGAAAATTCTAACCCCGACCATTATCTTTCTCGTAAAAAGCTACTCCTAGTAGACCCCTTTGGCATCATCTAGATGGTCCCCTGTGAATTTCTATAGAACACAGACAGACAGACAGACAGACAGACAGACATTCGCAAATATAGATATAGATTTACATACACCTAACATCGCTTCCGATTTCCCCGGATAGCGTTACGGTAGACACGCCCCCTGAGTCAATGTGTTCTTAAACCTATGAACATAACGTGACGTCACTTTCAATGCCGTTCATATGTTTATAAACACATTGATCCCGGAAATCACCAGGGATTGTCGGAAATGAACGACTGCTTGATTGTATATTATGGGCACGTTCGGATTTGGCAAGCAATTTGTTTTGGTATAATCAGTGCTGTTACCCTCCACCTAAAACTCATCTCCTCTGAATACACAACCCACGCCCTCACAAATATATCATTATGGTAGAACGGCGTGTTGTCAATTTCTTATCATCCACAACCAAAACTTATTTGTTTGTTTTAGATATTATCATTCTTGAAATCAACACGTGAAATTGCGTTTTTCCGCTCTCCATCAACGGATTCTCACAATGTTTGGTTTTCTAAAAAGCAAGGTTTTGATCTGTCCGAACTGAACTCCATGCGTTCATTTAAAGTTGAATAAATAATGGGAAAGACAGACAATCCTAGTTGATAATGAATTTAAGTATATAACTATAAATAATAAATGGCGGTTTCAATTCAGCAAACTCCGCATGAACCCCTTCGGGTTAAAAAACATCTTCGGGGGTTCATGCAGTTTGCTATAAATAATAATGCAGTTTGCTATAAATAATAAACGGCAGTTTCAATTCAGCAAACTCCTCATGAACCCCTTCGGGTTCAAAAACATCTTCGGGGGTTCATGCAGTTTGCTAAATTTTTCTCGCGGTCAAAATCCCATGACCACATTGAAACCGCCGTTCATTTCTTATATACATTGATAATTTGAAATTGGGACTATTTTGTCATTGAAATATGTACGGAGCAAGAAACACAGTACATGTATATTCCTTTAATAGATAACCTTTAATCACTCACAAGGGAGGGTGCCATGTCCCATTTCTGGTATGATCGACTCGCATATATAAGAGAATGCATTGGCACAGGGTATATGGGTTGATACAAAAATTGGACCTGGCACTCAAAGGGTTAAAGCTCGCAAGATTACCATTTCCTTCAGGTTCAAAAATGTTTGATTCGAGTCAAGGAACCATCCATCAAAGTTCAGAGTGATCAGATATCGATTTTTGAAATCTATTATTTTTTCACCACTGATAATTTTCAGTCTTGGACCAAATTGCAGATGAAGATGGATAACTCTAAAATCGAGTGGCTTTTTATGTCAGATATTTGAAAAACGGGAAATATTCTGTTGATCAAAAATAACAGGTTCTGGGCAATTTTATACTATAGTTGACTATGATTAGCATTATTTTTAGGCAATTAATCGATTCTGATAACTGGAGCGGCATTTAAAAAATGTTGTTAATGTTGGAATCTGATGATATGGGGACCATTAAATCAGATTGAGTACTTTTAACCGGTATTCAAGATTCAACATTAAGGCTAGCTAGTCAGTAGTCACATGGATTAAGCATTTTATCTCTGAAAATTAGGGATTTATAGAAACAGAAGTAACTAAAAACAATGTTGATTTGAGAATATGGATAATTCCCAGAAGATAAGGCCTAAGCAGAATGAGATCCCCAGAGTGAGAATATTTGGAGATGCTAGCCCACCGTGCGGGATAACGTCACTACATTCACCTACATTCATGGGAACCTCATTCTGCAAATGACAGAAAACTATTTCTAGGGCTTCGTGGTAATTTGTTCTAGATTGATAGACGCAAAGTTGCAAACATTTTTAACTGTAGATAGCCCACGTAGACTCGAGCAGATAACAGTATGCAGTGTATGCTTCCATCTGTGTGGGGCTCCCTGCGGGATTTATACCAGATGTTGCCACTTTAAACAATTCAGTAGATGATATACCAGCGTTAACACTTTTTATACTAATAAAAGGTCGCCAACCACAGTGTCCCCCGAAACGGTAGATAACTCCAAGGTGGCTAACACCAGGATTGACAGAGTTAGGAACTTCCAACACCTTCAGGTAGGGCAGAGGCGGACTGGGCCCAAAAAACCGGCCCGGGAAATTAATATAATACCGGCCCATCTGTTCGGGGGGGGGGGTGTGCCATGTCCACAAAAAAAAAACATGCAGACAAAATACATGTTGTTTTTTTGTGTGCATAATTCCATTTGCACCTTTGGCCTAATATCCTATATATTCATAAACCATGCTTCTATATATTCCCGGTATGAGACCATTCAGATAATTTTTACCTGAAAAATTGCATAAATTCTAACATCTAGCGGTCTAACTCCAGACAAATGCACCACGGCTACGGACAAGAGACTGTGACACACTGGGCTGTTCAATGTTCACGGTTTGTTCGGCCCGGGGGTGAGAAAATTTTGAAAACTGTACAAGACAATCACGAATCCTATGCGTGAGAATTAATTTGGGATTTACAGCTGGGAGTTACCATTAAAATCTCGAGATTAACGGGGTCTTTACTTGGTGTTATATGATGCTGACAAGTTCATTTAATGCCAAAATACGATTGGCCAATTCGGCTGGTTAAACAACACATTGTGCGGAATTTTCCCGGTCTCTTGATCGGCCAGTCCGCCTCAATCCCACCCCGAACGTCACATTATAATCACATGGAATCACAATCACAAACTTCCAATTTAGATAACTTCTGTCTTTCCTCGCCGGTTTTAGGCTTCTCATGTGAATCAATATATTCTTGTTTAGTGACGGTTCCAGGTGTGGTTACAACCGGGACAATCTCAGACGCCATCGTAAAATGGAATTCACTTCATGAATTTATGTGAGAAGAGTGCCATGTCTGGTTAGCAACTCATGTGGCGGCCCACGTCGGTTTCATTTGCGGCCCAAGTTGTGGTTGGGCGGCCCCAACCACAAATACCCCCCCCCCCCCCCCCAACCGTAAAAAAACCCTCTGATTCTCGTTTGATAGAAAATCACGTGGAATCAGAATTTTTCCGGCCTCCGGCCCATCGGGAAATTTCCCGGTCTCCTGATCGGCCAGTCCGCCTCTGCAGGTAGGACACCAATATCACATTAATCAGCGACGGAGTATTCTGCATACGACCCAGATTTCGATTTGAACAAATAAACTGTCACCTTCCTGTCATAGCATTAAGAACACCCACGGTTAACACGGAAACATGAAAGAGTGCCATAGCATTAAGAACACCCACAGTTAAACACGGAAACATGAAAGATTGTCATAGCATTAAGAACACCCACAGTTAACACGGAAACATGAAAGAGTGCCATAGCATTAAGAACACCCACAGTTAACACGGAAACATGAAAGATTGTCATAGCATTAAGAACACCCACGGTTAACACGGAAACATGAAAGATTGTCATAGCATTAAGAACACCCACGGTTAACACGAAACATAAAAGATTTACCTTGAATTTGGTAACATTTGTGCAGATTCACCTTGGATTTGTTATATTGGGTCCAATTTACCTTGAATTTGGTAACATTTTAGCCAATTTGCCTTAAATTTGGTATTATTTGGGCTGATTTACCTTGAATTTGGTACAATTTGGTCTGATTTACCTTGAATTTGGTAATATTGGGGCTGATTTACTATGAAAGTTTAAGCATTTGGGCCAAGGTGCAGAGGCGGACTGGGCCAAAAAACTGGCCCGGGAAATTAATATAATACCGGCCCATCTGTTCAGGGGGGGGGGGGGAGGTGTGCATGTCCACAAAAATAAAACATGCAGACAAAATACATGTTTTTTTTTTGTGTGCATAATTCCATTTGCACCTTTGGCCTAATATCCTATATATTCATAAACCATGCTTCTATATATTCCCGGTATGAGACCATTCAGATATTTTTACCTGAAAAATTGCATAAATTCTAACATCTAGCGGTCTAACTCCAGACAAATGCACACGGCTACGGACAAGAGACTGTGACACACTGGCTGTTCAATGTTCACGGTTGTTCGGCCCCGGGGTGAGAACATTTTGAAAACTGTACAAGACAATCGCGAATCCTATGCGTGAGAATTATTTTGGGATTCACAGCTGGGAGTTACCATTAAAATCTCGAGATTAACGGGGTCTTTACTTGGTGTTATATGATGCTGACAAGTTCATTTAATGACAAAATTACGATTGGCCAATTCGGGCTGGTTAAACAACACATGTGGCGGAATTTTCCCGGTCTCTTGATCGGCCAGTCCGCCCCAATCCCACCCGAACGTCACATTATAATCACATGGAATCACAATAACAAACTTTCCAATTTAGATAACTTCTGTCTTTTCTCGCCGGTTTTAGGCTTCTCATGTGAATCAATATATTCTTGTTTAGTGACGGTTCCAGGTGTGGTTACAACCGGACAATCTCAGACGCCATCGTAAAATGGAATTCACTTCATGAATTTATGTGAGAAGAGTGCCATGTCTGGTTAAGCAACTCATGTGGCGGCCCACGTCGGTTTCATTTGCGGCCCAAGTTGTGGTTGGGCGGCCCAACCACAAATACCCCCCCCCCCCACAAACCGTAAAAAAACCCTCGGATTCTCGATTGATAGAAAATCACGTGGAATCAGAATTTTTCCGGCCTCCGGCCCATCGGGAAATTTCCCGGTCTCCCGATCGGCCAGTCCGCATCTACCAAGGTGGCCCCAAGGTGGCTAACACCGGGATTGACAGAGTTAGAAACTTTCAACAAAACAATGGGCGAAAAATTGTCTAACTAAGGGGCATAACTCAGGTAAGATAAATCGGACAAAACAGGTTTTCGAACTTGTCCAAGATATTGTGGCAACCAAATCATAAACCAAAAACTTATAGCAATCGGATAATATTTATTTGTTCGAGTTATTGTGCTTACAACAAAAAAATAGCAAGAAATCATGAAAACTATTAAGGGGCATGACTCAGATAAGAAAAAATCGGACAAAACTGGTT